>JAVKPL010007583.1:0-30524 GCA_032173675.1 Gastrolobium villosum
CATCATCATCATCATGGCTGATCCCCATGTCGAAGTCAACCATGTTAACCGACCTGTGTGGAGGGGTTTGTTACCAGGCTGGCTAATTCCTGTAGAAGTGTTGGGATCCCTTGTCACCATTCGAACAGATCTGAAATAACAATCTCTAGACTCCTTCTGGTCTCCAGCTATAGTGAGCACCGTACCTTGTTTAGAAATCATTTTGAGCTTTTGGTGCTTGGTGGACACCAACATGTCCCAATCATGGATGGTCGGCCTCCCCAGGATCATGTTGACTCCGAAGGGAAGTCGGCCACGATGAACCTCACCCTTTCAGATCTGTATGCCTCCTTTGTGCCTAATGTCAACCGCAAATCAATGTACCCTTTGGGTATGTTGTCTTGCCCATTAAAAGCAATTAAGGCTGTGTTACAGGGCCTGAGATCTTCTTCGTCAAGATTCATTTTTTTAAAGGCCTGCCATAGGATGACGTCAGCGCAACTTCCATTATCTAAGAAGATTTTTTTGACCTTGCAGTTCACCAACGTCCCAGTGATGACCAATCCGTCTACGTGGCCTGGTATCACGTCGTCCAACTCTTTCCTTGTGAAATATAGCAACGGTGGTTCTGGCTCTTCTTCCTTGAACCTAGGACGCTCTCTGATGGAGAGCACCTCCCTGAGGTACTTTCGCCGGGCATTCATAGTATCGCCACCTCCACCAAACGCGCCACTTATAACATTGCATTCGAATTCCGGCTCCTGGAATTCGTCATCATCGCGGGCTTGCTTATTGCTGCGGTTGTCCTCTTTAAATTTTTTATTCTCATTAGATTGATTGACAGATTTGCCTCCTCTCCTCTTCCGATTTCTCCATCCCTGAGTGCGGATGAGGTATTGACGTAACTTTCCTTCCCGGATATATTTCTCAATGGCATCCCGAAGGTCCCAGCATTCATCTGTAGAGTGCCCTGGGCCGTCATGGAATGCACAGTACCGTGATTGGTCCAGGCCGGCTGGATGTTGTAATGGCCGGGGTTTTTCCACGGTCTTCATTTCGGTAGAAGCCACCTCACGCCAAATCTGCGACCGAGGAGCATTCAATGGAGCATATTTCTCATACCGCCCTCGAGTTGGGAAACGTTCTTCGGCTTTTTCCCCCGAATTCTCCTGGCTTTCTGGGCCCCGGTCTATCTGATTGACCCGGATGATGTTTCTGGTCAACATTCTCTAGCTCCATTTGTTCGAGTTCTAAGTATTTCTTAGAACGCGTGTTGAATTCGACCAGGGTCCGGGGTGGGTCCTTATAGATCGATTTTGCCAATCTAGAGCTCCCATGTAGGCCGGCAATCACCAGATGTAAATGAACATTTTCGGATAACCCAGGCACCTGTAGGGCAGCAAGTTTGAATCGATCGAGGTACCTTTGTAGTGTTTCTCCGGATTGCTGTTTGATTTTGCCCAAGGCAAATTCTGATTTTGGTTGTTTCTTGCTGGTGGCAAAGTTCAACAAGAATCGCCCTCCGAATTCTTCGAAAGATCGGATGGACCCTGCCGGTAAGGATGAAAACCATGTTTGTGCCGCCCCCGTTAACGTTGTTGCAAAGAGCCTAGTAATCAAAGGTTCTTCGATGCCCTTGATATACATAGCCGTGTCAAATGCATCTAGATGCACCTGCGGATCTTGGGTGCCGTCATATTTGATCAGTTCGGATAGGTTTAAGTTGTCTGGATAGGGAGCCTCCACTATTTCATTTGAGAAGGGACTGTCATTGTACAACCCCCTGTTGTATTTCCTCCTGTATATTCCGGCAACGTTATCCGGGCTACGTTGCAGGGGTCGATGCATCGTGGCCGCGTCGCCACTTTCTTGCCTATCTTGCCTGTCTTGTGTATTTAAATGCCTAGGCATTCGAGTCGTCTGGTTAAGACCCAGATCTGCTTGCTCCACTTGCCGTGGTCTTTGCAGGCCGAATCTCGGTATCCCCATTGTTGAATTCGGATTCATAGGGATTCCGGTAGGGACAATCTCCACTGGTTGCCGATCTTCCCTGCGAGGGTTTGAACGGCGTAGATCTGTGACTACGCGATCAACAGCTCTGACTGGATCCGGGCTAGTCATCTGCCGGATCCGGGCCTCTAGTTCGTGGATCTGCCTTGCATCCGCCTGTCTCTGCAGCTCGCTTCGGCGCTCCCACTCCTCCATCCGGCGCAGGAGTGCATCCATGGCCAGATTCGGGCCTTGTCGGCCAGGGTCATCGATGGGCTGCAACCCCTGCATATATGGCGCATCAGGGTTACAGGCTGGAGTGGATTCGGAGTCGGAGTGTACCTCGCTAATGTGCACGGCATCTGGATCTGGGTCTGCAGGCTGGAGTGCTGCTTCCCGTTCCTCCTCCTGATTGGATGTCAGAGGGGGACGGAAACCACTCCTTGTGGCTCTCACCATTGTTCTTTTGGATAATTCGTGGGTTCGATTCCCACAGACGGCGCCAATGTTCTGCCTGTTGGCAGATGTGTCCAACGTAGGTTGGATGATTGATCTCGGATACAAGTGTTTCTCTCTCTAGATGCCTATAGATTAGGTATCTGGGAGGAACAGGGATCACTGACACTGACCTAGGCGTATGCCTTCAAGGTGTGTGTGTGTGATCTACAGTGTTTGGGATTAGAAAAATGTGTACCTTACTGCTCTGCTTTACCTGCCTTATATAGCCCGGCTCTAGGGTTTGGTGGCTGGCCGAGGTGCAATGTAGGCTTCGGGCCGAGGTGCGTAGTGGGCCTCAGTCTGGCCTATAACAGGTCCAAATCGGCATCTTCCCAAGAGTTGCGTTTATGAATTCAAAATAATGATAATAAAAGATCAAATACACTGCCCCATCAGCAAGATAAATTAAGAAAACTGTTCAAATCATGTATAAATTAACAAAATAAAGATAATAACCAACTCAAAATGAACTTCTAAGGTTGGAATAATAACAAACTAATAGTAATGAGCAGGAAAAAAAAACAAAGAAAGTGATCTAATCATGTATAGATATAGATACTACATGCATATATAAAACTCTGTATATATTATTATAATATTTTTATTTTATAATGATTTAAATATTTTATTATTCCTAAATATATTCGCTTGGTGAAATCCTTATGGCCCTGTGTTTGATCTGATGATCCTCTCTAAGAATTGTGCTTTTGGTGCTGATGGGAAGTGTATTTTTATGAGACAAGTTTAATGCCGAAATCTTTAAAAATTAATGATGGAGTCTGTTAGGCTGCGCAGGACAATCATTCTATTCCTTGATATTGTTTCTGAAAAGGAATGATTCTTTTCTATTTCCGTGCCTGGGAACAATTTTGAGAATCAGAATTAAGTTTGTTAACATATTTTATTTTTGTTCCGAGAATCAGAATTACGTTTGATAACATTTTTTTTTTCTTTTTTTCTGTGTTCTTCTTCTTTCAAATTAAAAATCCTATGAAGAATGAATTTAAATTTGTGAGCTATAAAAAATCATTTTTCTTTTTGTCTGTCTTTCAGTCTTTGTCAGTTTCCGCCATTAAAGACCACTCCACCGTAACCTTCAAGGACATTCTCTTAGCATGACTCATTGATCGAGGAAATATGCTTAAGTTTATAAGCATATCTGTTATGTTTCAATTATCTTGATCAGAAACGTTGATGATGGTGCTCTATATAAAAGATGTAATCTTTTTCAAAGCTTTGGGCCTAAAAGATTTATGTGTAATCTTTGAAGAGCCCTAACCCCAAATTTAAAAATTCCAAAATTTCATCAAACTCTGATTGCAAGAGAGAGAGAGAGAGGGGGAGAGGAGACCAAGAACTTATGTGGTGAAGGGAGGGGTGGTGGTACCGTGATATGTGGTTGAAGGCCGGGGACAGTTCGGTGTTGGCGTGTGAGCAGGAAGGAAGTTGTGAGAGTATGAGAGAAAACTGATTCTCTTTTTATTCCCAGAAATAGAAAAGCAGAAATTTTTTTATTCTCTTTTTGGTTCCCCATCATAAAAAAAAGACCGGTTCATTCCGGTAACAAAAAAATAAACCAATTTTATGAAACACAATTCTCATTCATATTTATTTCCGGGAATAGAAATTAAAAAAAAAAACTCATTCCGGGTTGTCATGCACACCCTTAGTTCCACTTTTATCTCTTATGACTTATGCTATTCAAAGAAGAGAGTAGATCTTGTTCACGAAATTTTTTCGGAATATTTGACGTAAAGAAATTATTATGAAAGATCAAATTAGTATAACAATATTTTCATAACTAAAATAATGTTTTGAAAATCTTTGAAACCAAAATAAGAGTTTAATGTTGGAATTTATATATATATATATATATATATATATATATATATATATATATATATATATAAATTGTGTAGAAAATTTATTGGTTATGAATAAGAAGTTTGGTAGTAAAAGGGTGTGTCTTTTCATCGACAAACGGATGTGTCGTTTCATCCGAACGGATGTGTCGTTTCATCCGAACAGACATGTTGTTTCATCCGAACGGACATGTTGTTTCATCCTAACGGACATGTTGTTTCACCCTTGAATGGGTGTCTTTTCGTGTTGAACGAATGTGTCTTTTCGTGTCCAACGGATGTGTTGTTTCGTCGACGGAAAGGTGCCTTTTCAAACGTGACCGGTCAGTGTCTATAAATAGACACTGACACTTTCAGAAAATGGTACCACAATTTTTCTGCACTTAAACTCTGCCGGAATTTTTCTCCTTCCGGTTTGCATATTCCTGTTCATACTCCGGTGTGATTTCCTCTGGCATATTGTTGTGTTCGTTTGGGCTGTTGACCGGTAGTGCCGCCACTCTTCAGACGAAATCCGTTCTATCCTGAGAGACAAATGTCCATCAACCTTGGGAATCAGTGAGGGGGAAAATTGTCTTAAGGAGACACGTTCTGTGGGCTCGGATTTAATTCCTAACTCTGCA
This sequence comes from Gastrolobium villosum, assembly GCA_032173675.1. Lineage (NCBI taxonomy): Eukaryota > Viridiplantae > Streptophyta > Magnoliopsida > Fabales > Fabaceae > Gastrolobium > Gastrolobium villosum. The sequence continues at coordinate 4,952 of JAVKPL010007583.1, forward strand.
TACTTTTCATCATTCTGTCTCAATTATCTGATTTCAAGTAAGTCTATTCTTTTATTTTAATATTTATAATTGCACAGTGATAATTCTGATCATCTACCTCCTCTGGTTCTATTCATGGGTTCAAGTCTTTTAGTGATACAATATCACCCACTGTCTTCAATAACATTTACTTCCCAGACATGTTTTCGCGTAAACAAAAAAAAAAGGCACCAATTTACCAAAAATAAAATAAAATGATAAGGCACCAAACTTTGTTATATAATAATCACATCATAAAAGAAAAATAAAGCTGGATGATAAATATCTCAAATATTAACAAGACAATCCCAATCCAAAAGGGAGAAAGGGAAACTAACTCACTGTGGTGGGTGATATTGCGGTAAGTGTGCACATGGTAGGTCACTCAGTGCTTGGTCATTGTCAACTACAGCTGAGACAAATGGGACTTATACTCAACTTTGGAACCCCAAGGGTCTGGCCTAAGGCAAGCAATAAATCACTAATGTGATTGATAAGTGAATCGAGCCCTTCCAAAAATATTTATGAGATTACCGGATAACCTTCAAAGTTCATTTAACACAAAATGGCTTCAATTACGTACGTGCCCCAAATTATACCAACATATATATTTTTTCAAGCATGTTTTTCCGCTAAGTTGCAATTGCATCATCCTTTTAACATGGTCAAGGAACTTTCTGTTTTGATTTATGGAGAGGTATATCAGAATTGGAATTTTTTTATAACATTGAATTATGATGAGTTACACTATGGCTGCCTTACTTACAGGTCAGCACATGCAATACATTAACATGTAAAAAAGAAGAAAAGAAGCTAAAGATTAAAGAAACTGATACGGTTAAACTAACCAACTGATACAAATAAAACGAATTAACAGAAAGAGATGAACTGCATTAACAAATTCTGTTAGCTTCTATCGTGATTAGTTCCACGCGCATAAACTTCACACGCTTCTTGAGAACTCAAGACTCTTTGACTTGTGATCGCTGCATTCATTGCTTGGGCCACTGCTGTGTTTGTGATCTGGGCTTTTGGAACTTGGGCTTTATAATTGGACTCCAGTAATGGCCCCCACAAGATGGGCTTAGTATGCTAGTAATGCCCAGCTTGGAAATATTTGAAGTAAAAGCAGAAGTAGACGACGGCTTTGCGAAGACATCAGCCAATTGAGCTGTCGAAGAAACAAGAAGCAAGTGCACCATTTTCATGTGTAACGTGACAAACAATCTAGTTAGATGTGCTTCGATCGTTCATGTTTGGATTGGTTTTCCTAAACCGTACCTTCCCAATGGATGGAAATTAATTCCCTGGTCTGCCTCCTCTCTTTTTTCTCCTCTATCTCCCTATTCTCTCGAGGCGGACCACAAAAGTCCGGAAGCATTGAATTTGTCTCCTAATGAACATTTCAAATTGCGGACCACAAAGTCCGGGAGCATCGAATTTGTCTCGGAATGGACATCTCAAATGGAAGATTATTTTTGGTGCATCTGGACTACCAAAAAGATGATGGTCCCCTCACAAAAGGCAGGCAAAAAGGAAAAAAGGGAAATTTTTTGGACAAAACTGAAAAATAAATTATATTTGTGAAAGGGAGCACCCAATTATTTGATGGTCGGGACCATTTTGAATTTTCTCCTCAGACTTTCAATTGAATCCTCCGCCATCCCCTCCCGGAGCCTAATAACTGATGGCTCAAACTTGAGGAATATGTTTTCACGTTGCATGTTGTCTAATATGATACACAAAACAGTGGATTGGATCCACTAAGAAAGAGAGAGAAAACAAAAAACCTCATCTACTCTTTGTGTGTTGTATAATGCAAGGTAAAAAACATCTTTTCCATAAATTTATTAGTAATAACACACAAGTAAATTATGAAACATGACATTATTGAGGTGACGTTTTATTTAGCATATCGTCCTTTAAAATAAACCACATTTTTATTACATGCATGTACAGTTGCAATTTGATAAATGGCGGTTGCTATACTTTAACAATTTTTGAGAGACAATGAGAATGCTAATGATGGCGAAAAAGATCAAAAGGACATTAAAGCAGCAATAATGAATGATTGGAAGTTTAGTGGTTATGACCTCTCTGCACGATTGTGGCTTGAGTTTAAATTTTATTCATCACGAAAGTTATTTGTTTAACACTATTTTTCTGAAGCTAAATGGAAACGAGGAAATTTGAATATATGACTTTCTCTAAATTGCCTGAAGTATTCACCATTAACCCGATCTAATAACTTAAAACAGAAAACTGAAACATCATAACAAGGGAAAAATATTTCTCCTTTTAATTGATACAATTTATATCCTTTCACTTATAAAAAGATAGGACCCATATGCTTTATTTGTCAACTCTCTCATCCTTTATCTATATTTTCTCTCTCTTAAAATGATATAATTTTACATTTTTCCTTTATAATAATAACTAAGGGAAAAATAGACACAACTTATATCCTTTCACTCTCACCAAGAGGGAAAAATTTTGAATACCACGGTGGTACTGAATTCAGTATCTCATCTTTCCAAAATAAGAAAATTTTAATATCATATGTATCCTTTATTTTTTATTTATTTACCTTTATACCCTTGTTATTTTCTAAATGGAGAAAGGACGTACCTACGGCAGTGGTACCTAAAATTCACTCCACCAAGAGGTGGGACCCACACCTTTTTTTTTGTCAATTATCTCTCATCCTTTATCTATCTCTTTCTCTCTCTTAAAATAACACAACTTTACTTCCTTACAAATGACACACACTTTTCCAATAACTAATGCTTTTGTTTACAATATATAAACTTTTAATAATTTTTTTAAATAATCACTACATGATTCATTGATATTTGATAGTGTATCACTCTATTTAGACGTGCCATGTTGATCAATCAGCCATACAAAAAATTGGATAGAAAACTGTGAGTACTGTCTTCCATACAAAAAAAGGATAATAGCCTGATTTCCTCAAACCGTATCATTTTGCACATGTAAAGAATTTTAGGATACCCAAAAGCTAGCTCAAAGGGTGGTGGGAGTACCGAGAGTGTCCAACACGCCCCCTCACATGAGAGCCCCATTGGGCTTGAAGAGTGGATGATGCAACAAGGCAAACCTAACTGTGCTAAAAGAGTCCACAAGAGAAAGTGGGGGGCGACGAGGATCGAACACGAATGCTCTGATACCATGTAAAGAACCTTGGATACAGCACCCAAAGCTAGCTCAAAGGGTGAGAGTGCCCAAGGCCTTATAAACTTCACATTCGTTGCACATACAACCAATGTGGTATTATATATCTCAAGAGCACAAAAGCATAAATTTAATTTTTGATACGAGCAGTAACCTGGAAGGCTGGACTTGCATGTGACTCCAAAACAGAACCAGGACACATCATTTTGTAGTCACTGGAATTGCCGGGCACCTACTAGACAAGCTCTCCTATCGTTGGTCTAAATGAAAATGATATTGCGGCTATTGATAAGAAAGGACAATGCTTGCTTCTTCAACTTGATGTTCTATAACAAAGAAAACCAAACTCTCCTAGCTCCCAAGGCTCGCTTGCAGAAGCAGTGTTTTTGTTTTTATTGGATGGTCCATTTATTATGTGTCTATTTTCCGCTTGAAACAGAACACATCTCGATACTGGTTTGGTTGTAGCGAGAAGAGCTCTCAGATTTATCTTAATTGCATTGGTTTCAATATCCTTTTGGGCATCAAAATCTTTGTTACATTAGAGATGGGACCTTAATTCAAATTTAGCAAATTTTGATTGTTTCTGTTTCGAAGTGACTTTGATGTGCAAGTGTAACTAACCGATTGTTTGTTTTGAAGGAAAGAAAATGGGAACAATTAAAACGACAATGAATTTAATCGAGATAAGTATCTCCTATCATAGACACATGATGTGGTGGGACCCATCATCTATTAAAAAAAAAAAAAAGTGATTACATAACTTTTTATGTGAGAGGACCATGAGATAACTATTTCATGTAAATTGAGACAATAATTTCCCAATGTTATAATACATTACCAGTTTTAATTTGCTGCATAGTTCCTGAAGTGATTTCCCAAACTAAAGCAATATTATTAGTTTGAGAAGAATATAGATTTTACTTTTGGTCGTGAGTTATCTACTTGCATATTAAGGATTTAAGGTATAAGAAAGATAACATGCGTGAGATATTTCATGAGTGTCTTGTTATTGAACATAGACCATCGTAATTAAGACTAGCAGTGATGCTTTGTCAAACATTCAAAAGTCTCACATGGAAATTAATTTAGTAATTTTGCTTTGATGCTACTTTAAATTTGTGTGTCCTTTTTATGTTTATAATTTTTACTTAATTAAAGCCATTTGTCTGTGTCAACTGAACTTCATACACCTACCTAGTTGTGATTAATTTAATTTTTTTTTTTTAAATGTGATTCCAAGTTATGCTTAATTTGGTCACCAGCAAAAGTAGGTCCTAAAATAATTACCTAATGTTTGGAATTATTGTCGTAAAGTTAACCCACTCAATTGTGGTTCTTCGCGTGCCACGGACCTAACTAATTTTGATTTTGTGCGGTTCAATAATGATCTGGGCCTCTAAGAAAAGATGAAAACCTGAAATAGTCGTATACATTGGTATATATATATATATATATATATATATATATATATATATATATATATATATTTTTCTTATATATATATATAATTATTTTTCTTATGTTATAAAAATAAAAGTATAAGTGAGACCCACAGGTAAGAGGAGAGAGAAAAATAAGTGGCCGGACCCAATCCATTTTTGTGTGTGTAGGAAAATTGTTTATCTCATATAAATGAGATAAACATACCCCATATATATAACTCTTACCGTTTCTTAAGTTTCTTGAGATAATTTTATCACCGACCACTAAATCATAACCGTACAAAAATGGATCAATAGTGATAAAGGGAGAAAGAAAAAAATGGAATCATAACCATTCAAAGATGAATCAATTAATATAAGGAAATAAATAAACAAATGACATAGTTTTGGATTGGCCGGAGATAAACTTATCTCAAATTACTGGAGAAATATTTTTTCATATATATGGGGAGGGCTATATTTATAAATTTTTTATGTACAGACTCTTACAAACTACACTATGTTCTCCTGGGAGAATACTAGGTTACACTATGTTCTTCCGGTAATACATAATGTAATTTTCAAATATGTGTAAAAAAAAGTTTGTACACATATCCTTCCCTATGTATGTATGTATGTATGTATGTATGTATGTATCTATATCTATATATATATATATATATATATATATATATATATATATATATATATATATATATATATATATATATAGGGTTAAACGGATATTATGTGACTTGACCTAAGAATTAGTCAAGTTACATTATGTACTACGAGTAATACATAGTTCAAAAATTAACTATGTATTATAGGTAGTATATAATTTCTAAAGAGAGAGAAAAACTATGTACTACCCGTAATACGTAATTAATTTCTGAAAGACACTATGTACTACCCGTAGTTAGGGTGTAAATGGGTTAGGCCGGTCTACAGGAACCTACGACCATAGGCTAACAGAACATGCCTAAACTTCTAAAAAATTATATAAAGAAAGAATGTCGTAGGCTTTTTCATACATGTTAGGTTTATAAGCCAGCACCTATATCATATTATTTTATTTTAAATAAAATTATTATTTTAATAATTTTGAATAATAAAGTAATATTATTTTAGTTATTTTTTTAATAATTGAATGTTTAATAAGCTTAAACAGGCTAACAGACCTAGGTCGAGACTTTTATTTTTTAAATATAGGTCAGACCAGACTTGTAATTTAGGTATACACAAGACTAATAGGCCATGCTAAGCCTAAGTTTATTTACATATGTCTAGCCTATTTAAGCCAAAGCCTAGCCTATTTACATCCTTACTCATAGTACATAGATTAACTTGACAAATCCTTAGGTCACATGACAAATCATTTTGTTATATATATGAAGGGAAATAATTATTTCATGTTGCATGAGATGATTATCTCATGCAACAGAGACAAAATAGTGTGGTCCATTAATTTTTTTTTTCTTTTTCGAAAAAGTAGTGGACCTCACTGTCTTCTATGTAGCACCGATACCGACACGTGACACGATACGACACGACACTCGGATACGTTAATTCTAAAAAATGTTAGATTTCGACACGTTAGGACACGATTTGATATTAAATAATATTTTTAATTTATGTAGTATATATTATATTTAATATTCAATAATTTAAAAAAAATGAATCTAAACTTATAATATTCATAAATTTTGCAAAAAATATAACATATCCCAAATATTTATATTAAACTCAATAAAATGATAATCGTAATCCAACGAATCTAATAGTTGAAACTAAAAACTCAACACAAATCAACATTTGAACCTTTTTTTGAATTTCTATAATGCGTGTTGGAGTGTCGGGGAGTGTCGGAGTGTCCGAGAGTGTCGGGAAGTGTCGGACACGACACGTCAGGATTTTTGAAGTGTCGGTGCTTCATAGACTGTCTTGTCTCTATTGCATGAGATAATTATCTCATGCAACATGAGATTAATAGATCCCATATATGAATCATGTGAGCAGTATAATTAGAGTGTAATTACATAAAATTGTAATTTATAGGATCAGGATCAATTTATATTAGTATAAATTACACTCTTTTTTTTTTGGTAAGTAAATTACACTCTTAATTTTGGTCACTGATCTCACTTTTATCTAATGGTTATAATTTTTGAGTCATGTGAGCCATTTGATATAAGTGGATCAATGGTCAAAATTGAATGTAAGACTTATTGTTCTTACACTGGTGTAAGAATAACTCCCCCCATACACATATAGGGATGATATTCTTTGATATTGGTGTCAAACTATAACTGTTAATCTCAGTGAATCTAACATATAATTTATTTTAATTATTAATTACAAATAAACTATAATCGTTAGATTGACATAAATCAACGGTTAAGACTTGATATCAAATTTTTTAATTTGACAGCAGTGTCAAATGATCATGTCTCATTTATACATATATAGGGTCCTCAACTTCTCCTTTCATTACAGAAGAAATGTTGTGCAACAATTGATTATAACTATGTATTACAGATATTACATAGTTGTAATATTAAAGTTATTTTTCTCTCTCCGCCACGTCAGCCGACAACCTTATGAGGAAAAAAACAAAAATAGATTTTAAAATTACAACTATGTACTACTCGAAGTACATAGTTATAATTAGTTGTTGCACAAAATTTCTTCTGCAATGAAAGAATTTCTCATATATATATGTTTAATGTTTCTCATGTTGTATGCGATAATAATTTTTATCCTATATTCACATAAAAGTGTGCTGGAGCCGTATTTTCTCTTTCTCTCTCTTCTCCTCTCTTGGATCCACATGAGCCCCACATACTTTTATATATGTGTAGGAGATAATTTATATTCTATAACATGAAAGACTTTAACCCTATATATATATTGGGGCAACATCCTTTAACACTGGTTCCAAATTATAAAGTTTGAAACTAATTCCTAATCGTTGATTTTTATCAATTTGACGGTTATAATTCATTGAGTCACACTTGTTAATTAATTAATAATTCTCATTAAATTATAACTGTCAATTGACGCAAATTAATGGTTAGGATTTGGTCAGTGTCAAAAGATCATATATATATATATATATATGTATATATTTCTCAAAGCAACTTGAGATATATTTATCTCCTACACCCAAAATTACATCGTTTTGTTTATTTATTTTCTTATATTAATTGATTCATCTTTGAATGGTTATGATTTCCTTTTTCTCTCCCATCTTTTATCATCATTGATCTATCTTTGTACGTTTATGATTTAGTAGCCAGAGATAAAGTTATCTCAAACTGCTTGAGAAAAGATAAGCCCATATATATATATAGGGTAAAGTGTGTGTCATTTTAAAGGATGTAAAGTTGTGTCATTTTAAGAGAGAAAGAGATAGATAAAGGAGGAGAGAGAGTTGACAAAAAATAAATAAATATGTGGGTCTCACCTCTTTGTGAGAGTGAAAGGATATAAGTTGTGTAATTTAAAAGTATAAACACTTTTCCCACATATACATATATATATATATATGGTAAAATCATTTCTGCAGCCGCTTTACGTACGATAACGACAGGTGTATGATATGATTTCTCATATTTAATGTTTTCATCCTTTGTATAGTTATGATTCCATGCATTTAAGCATTTAATGCTTTCAAACATATATATGTCAAATATCTTATTGATTGTTGCACGTACAGAGTTGCAGAAATGTAAATCTATATATATATATATATATATATATATATATATATAGGGATTTTTTAATCTCATGTGGCATAAGATAGCTTATCACATCTTACAGAAACAAATTATGTGGGTCCTGTCATTTTTTAAAAAATAAAAAAAGGATGCAATGACACGACTTTTAATGTCTCAGTGACATAAGATAGTTCTCTTCTACGACATAAGATAATTTAAACTCATATATATATATATATGAGAAAATATTTTCTCATGTTGTGACCATTCGATTTGCGTGCAAAGTTTTTTTTTTTTAATAAATCAGGACCCATCACTAATTGAGTCAAAACATGAGAATGCAACATGAGAAAATCAAATCCGTATATATATATATATATATATATATATATATATATATATATGTATATATAAGACTAAAGATATTCTAAAATTTCTGAAAATAAGAGCAATCAATGAATAAATGGTTTCATGATCATTTTACCCAAATTTGCATTATCTTAAGGGATAGTTGGGGGTTTTCAAACTTTCAACAGAACATGCACGTGCCATGTTTCCTTTCTTATGTGCATCCTTCTTCAATATGCACCAACTCTGACTTTGAATTGCTTTCCTTTCGTCATAAAAGCAATTCAAGGTTTGAGTTCATGGGCAATGACAGATCGATTATGATATTGGACACCTCCGAATTGGCGAAGACAAATATCAATTTACCTGTGAAATTGAGTCAACATTATTAGACACAACATTGTAGATGAAAGCAACGTTGAAAGGGGGATATCAAGCTTCCCTATGGCCTATGACGCACACAAAGGTTTAAATTCCGAGAAACTCTAACACTACAATCCTCTAATAATTGATATTACTTCCAAATCAAATAATCAATGATGTTAGGATATGGTCAATGTGGCGTCACATGAAAGTGAGCTAATTGTAAATTTGAAGAATCGGTGCAACATCGTGAAGTGGGGTTGTATTGTGTCTCATTAGTACATGTAAATTAGTTTTACAAGTCGGTAACAGGATAGCAATTGCTAAAATTCTTGCATGCTAGCAATGCAAACTTGATTGGCCAAGACAAACAAGCAACACTGTACATTTGCCAAGTGCAGGCTAAGGAGCATTGCACATACGTTTTTGACTAAAATAACATGAAGATAAATTCTTCGTTGCGTACAGGAAAAGAAAAGAAAAGACATAGTTGTTTAGCCAAAAAAAAAAAAATAAAGCCAGCAAATTAGTTGTATTATTCTTACTGGCAACACCGTAAAAAATCTGACATTATGTAGTCGAGTCGTCAATTTATTTTTATGTCACATTCATCCGTCAATTAATTTTGCAGTGATTTAGTTAATAACAATAAAGTTTTGTATGAAATAAAGTTTTGTATAAATAACAAAGAAGATAAAGGAAAGAGGCAATTAAGGTCCCTTTATATAAGGTATTGGAGATTCCCTTCAAATATTTAAAGTGTGATGTCATAATCATTTCCAGTCTTATAAATCCCACTACATATGAAGTTACGTGAACCCTACGTATAAACGATCATGTGCTCCACGTACTAAACAAGGGTTGCTTTGCGGAGCAACTATATGGGCGGGCTGGACAAGGTCATCCAACCGAATCAGAACAACTTCTAGATTCAAATTATTTTTAATTATCTTATTTATGGTTTTTCTCCTAAAACTACCCCTTTCTTCGTAAAGATGAAATTTTGATCTCCGGTGGAAATCCGTTTATAGCTCGCCAAGGAAAATTTATACACAACATTCTACTATAAACTTTGCATTGGCTATGAATATAGGCACTATATATAAGATTTGTGTAATCAAATAAGGACGCAGAAAAGCTAATGCGCATGAACAATCACATGGCCATTATAAGGAAAATCGCTAGTCAGCACTTTACATTCACAGAATTTAGCTAACCAAACGGACAAGACTAGATTAGCCAATGTTGCCACGTGCTTGAAGTTTCTCAGAGTTTTCCCTCCACTTTTACACTAGAGAGGAGAAAAGAAAGAAGGCTTAGACAATCATAGCCGCGAACCTATTTATTTGCCAATGTGTACAAGTGTATACATAAATTTGATTATACATTTTTTTTAGTAAAGAATATATATATATATATATATATATATATATATATATATATTTGGTTTCCAAGAGATATATTTTTTAATTAATTAGAAATGTTACTCAAGGAGCAATTTTAATGGCTGCATTGCGAGGAATAGAAACACAAGTACTAGGAAAGAAACACATGTTTTAGTGGTTTTATATCATTGTTGATTACTATTTTTTTATGTTAAGTCGAAGTTTTCTTTTCTTTTGTTGTTTGAGGATTATATCCCTCATATTATATGAACAATTTTTTTTTGTTATTTTAGAAAAAGACAAGTTATATAATATTAAAATTTTTAACATGACAAAAATTTGGTTAATGTAATATAAGGGATATAAATCTTTTTTTTTTATATATTCTTTTATTTTTGTAATACATTTAAATTTTGATTTAATTTTGTTTTCGGAGGCACTGCCCCCCAAATCCCCTCCACTAAATATTCGAACTAAATATGCACACATAAATAAATTTTTTAGACCTGCCACCGATTATAGCCAAGTGTGTGTGAGAGAATATATATATATAAGGGAATGATCCGTTTATAAATATTTTTTATAAATTTTTACAAATTACACTATATACTACCGAAAGTACATAGTGTAATTCGTACGAGTTTGTAAATATAACTCTCCACGTGTATATATATATATATATATATATATATATATATATATATATATATATATATATATATATATATATATGGCAAAATGATTTGTCATGTGACTTGAACTAAGGATTGGTCAAGTTACATTATGTACTACAGGTATTACATAATTTTTCTCTCTCTTCAGAAATTATGTACTACTCGTAATACATAATGTAACTTTACTAATCCGTAAGTCAATTCGATATAATTTATATATATATATATATATATATATATATATATATATATAGTTTAATATAATTCATCGGTGTCAAAAGATCTTATCCGTATGTATATATAATTTAATATAATTCACCAAAATTGGCACTATGTCTCAGAGAGATGGAATTCAGAATGAGAAATTCAATTTCAGAATATAAATATAACACTCAGATTTTTTCTTACTATACATCCTCTCATTATTTTTCATACAATCTCTCTTTTTATCTTAAATAATTCAATCACTCAAGCACACAAGGACTCTCACTCGTTTCATCTTTTAAATAATTTATCATCATTACAAATTGACATAAATAAAAGGAACCTTAAATGTATTACTTTAGTCAATCAAATTGACATTATTTTCATTAATAATAAAGCCCATTAATTTTTCATTATTAACAATAATGGATTCAATCTATCTTCATTATAACAATTAATGGAGTGAATAAATTTTCGATTAACATGAATCAAGTAATAGTTTAATGCTCACCACTATTATTATTGTTATTTTTTCTCCAACACCCCCCTCCCTTATTTTTCTGTTTCGGTCCTTTGCTTAGGATTGTTCGTGAGTAGAATTTTTTATTGGCGATGAAGCAGTCGCAAAATTGTAGGATGGGCAAGGGTTCAACCGAATTATATTTTTTTGAAAAATCGAACCGAATGGTTCAGTTCAAAACTGATTCGGTTCGGTTCAGAACCGGTTCGGGTCGACCCTCATTTGAAAAGAAAAAATAAAAAATTTAAAAAATAAAATTATAAAAATTAATTTGGTTCGGTTTGAAAATGGTTCGTTCGGTTCGGAAACGGTTCAGTTCTTAAACCGGTTCTTAAAATCGGTTCGGTTCTTAATCCGGTTCTAAAAATTAGTTCGGTTCATGAACTGATTCTTTAAAAACTGATTATTTTAAGGGGTGGTTCGGTTCGGTCCATGCTTCGACCCAAATTTTTGGTTGTTTTGCAAAATTGTAAATATTTATAAAGATAGAGGTAAGATACAAATTTTAACATTTCAATAGATGCTGATATATTTGACATTGATGATGTATTAAATGCAAACAAGGGCCAGAGTAAAGGCCCCTCCGACCACGCTCGTCTTAATGTCCACTGCCCCCATGTCCCTTAGAAGATGGAGGAAATTATGGCAGTCTTCCCTACTTAAACTTCCATTCCCTCTCTCATCTCAAAACACCATAAAAGCTCTCTTTGAACCAACATACGCTTACTAGTTCTTGAAGCAACAACACCATCAAATCAATCCCAACTCAGAAAAATACACCAACATGCCAACAACATAAAAGTAAGACCCGCTCTGTCATCATTGCGCTCGATTCCAACTAAAAGAAATTCACCCCTTACCCTTTCTCTCTCGGTCATCCAAAGATTCTCATATCCTTATTATAAACCTTTCCGTGAAGGTGAAGATACAAAGGGGAGATATTAAGAAACATTTGATATGGAAATTGAATCAGCAAAGTGTGAGTGTTGTGGCTTGAAAGAGGATTGCACCCAAGATTATATAAGGGACGTTAAGTCTAAATTTGATGGAAAATGGTTATGTGGGTTGTGCTCAGAAGCAGTCAGAGATGAAGTTAGCAGAGGGAAAAAGCCATTCGCCATGGAAGAAGCTGTTAAAGCTCACATGTCATTCTGTGGTAAGATCAAATCGAATCCTGCGGTTCGGGTCGCTGATGGCATGAGGCAGATGCTGAGGAGAAGATCGATTGACTTGTCTTCATCGACAACGACAACTTCATCAAACAAGTACAATACGAGGTCAACCACCACTTCTCAGGTGGGTGATTCGTCGAGTTTCACGTTGGACCGATGAAAACAGAGGAGAATGGAAGTTGGGAAACTTTGTTTTGGTATCGTTAGAATAAAAACTCATGTTTTGTATAGGAAGTGCTCTTTCAGATTAAGGCTTTTTTTTTTTTTTTCTAATGGATCCCTAGTTTGGTATATCCCTCTCTTTTGTTTTCCTTTCTTGGCAATAGAGAACTAATTTTCAAGAAGAAGAAAAAAAAAAGTTAATCCCAATTTTATTCTGCATGAAACAGATCCATATATACAACCATTCTCTCCCGAGACTTGCAGTAATTCACACCACTCAACTTTCTCTGCTTAAAATTAAAGGAAAAAAAGAAAAACAATAAAAAGGTGTTGTTGGATTATCTTCTACTTAGCTTTCCTTTTTTGTATTCCTTCAAAGAAGGGACATTGTTCTGGTTGAGCCTGATGGACTTATCCGTTCATATCTCCCAATCTGTCTAGAGAGTTTATTATTATTCAGCACATGGAGTACTTAACTCTTTGGTACACGTGTCCCGTCATATTTCATTTGCACGCATAATTCTTTACACGTTATGAGTCACGCTGTCTCATACTTAATGCCATCTCTAACCTCTTATATAAAGTGATCTTAGCTCTTTTACTATTCATCTTCTCTCCTCTACTCTATATAAATACTTTAAAGCTTTGGTCTATGTCAATGCCTCTTTTGTTTTCCTCGTATCAACATACTTCACTCGTTTGAAAAATAGATTGCTACTTGATACTCTAATTCAGTTCACACATGTTGTGCAATAGTAAAATTGAAATGATTCACATGAAAATAAGATTTTTCATCCATATATCTTTTCAAAAGATCTATGAAAAAAAAACAAAAAGATAACGTACTTTGCAAGTCAAGTGACATTTGATGCATTCTAATTATTAGGTTTAAAGTGCAGTTTTTTTAGCAGTATGTAGTCTGCATTATCTGTTGCGTCTTACTTGACATAGATTAGCCTCAACTAATCCACAAACATATCTGACAACTGATTATTATATTAATAAAGTAATAACTATTAGTCAACTTCCCACTCCATAATGCCGAGTTAGTTGATGCCATGATCCTCAATTTTCAAACACAAAAAATGTGAATCTTATCACTATTTTATAATGGAGAATGTCTTCATCACAACTATCCTTAAATAACAATAGTCGATAATTTTTGCTCTTTATTTATATTATTCCTGGATCATCTCATATAAAAATTCACATTATATGCATATTAAATGGATAGATAGAGAGTGCTACTAAAATTTGTAAATACTTATAAAGAAAAAGATAAATATATTTTTGATTTGAGAATTTCGGTGTGAAATTTTAATACAAGACAATCAATTTAGCCTTAATAGAAAGAACAATGATATCCAATGGATGCTTGACGCAGTACTTAAACACTGTTGTTTAAATCTTAAGGTCTTCTTTAAAGAAGTATTTTTGGGAAGACTTTTCACCTTTACCACATCTGGATGAGAAAAAAACAATATGTAAATGAAAAAGAAAGAAAGAAAGAACAATGATAGTTTTCTTGAGATTGAACTATACCGTCTCGAAAGCTCACTTAATCCTTAATCGGAGGAACATCAATGGTGAAGACACAAATTCCTTTTGTTGCGGCTAAAGAAGGTTTATGAATTGTGCTCGTTATGGTTATTAATTAGAACTAATAGTTGTTTGAATTATAAAATCATGATTAGCCTGCTGCCATTTTGGTGGTGTCATGCCCCAAAGAAATGGATCTTCTCATATCTTAAATAATATGATCATGTAGGAGAATTTTAACCATTAACATACAAATCAATTGTGATAATTTCATAATTTTGTATTCGGATATTTTTCTCTCTCATCCCTTCTTATCATTGATTCATTGTGTATGATTAAGAATCTTTCACATGTATATTAAATAACATATAAGAGTATCTCCTCCCTATAATAGGGCATGAATTCCCATTCTTGGAATGCCTTGTTATAAACTACTGATATGAACGAATATGAGAGCTTTTAGTACAGGAAAATTATTATTTTTTCCCGGAAATCACGATTTCCAGAAATATGATGGAAACCAGTGGAGGAGCCAGGCTACAATTGGAGCCCGGACCAAAAAATCATATGTGTATTTATTTTTCTTAATTTTTGTTAGTTCATATTATAATATATTTAAATTATATTAAATACAAAACACCCAAGCAGAGAGCATAAAAAAGAGTTATAATTGTATTAAATATATATATATATATTTTTTATATAAATGGAAATGGAACACATAACTTAATACAATTTATTCAAATCTCTCATTAAATAAATTTTAATTTTTTGATAGAGTCAAATTATAAATTTTAGCTCGAGCCAAATTATAATTTTAGACTAGGCCAAATTATAATTAATTATATAATTATACATAATAAATATAATTTATTAAAATTTAGTCCGGACCGAGGCCACCTCCGACTAACATCTCCGCCACTGATGGAAACATTTCGTTTATAATAATATACGAAAATTCAAAATTTAGAAATATTTAATTTCTCAATAATCCTAAAAAAGACCTTATAACAAAGCCATTTGTTACTGATAATGAAACATGAATGACACCGCTAGTATTAGGAACTAAGTTTTAGCACCACACCTCTCTAGACTCATTGCCCGATTTGAGCCCTTTTCCCAAAAAAAATTTCCAGAATGAGCTTCGGTGGAAAATATTTACCAACACACCTAAGTCGAGGTGCGACCACTCCTCCAGCTTTATACTTTTTGTTTTTTTAAAAAAACAAAAATAAATTGGACAGTCAAGCAGTTTCACGTGACGCAATATTATATGTATGCACCACTCCCTGGATACCGGATTGCGTTTGGTCCCATCTTTCCCCACTATCTTTCCATGAAATATTCACACCCCACACTCATATCGAATCACTAATTAATACAATTAATAATTACTAATCATTAATTATTTAAATTAATAATCATTAATCCTTAACTACTAAAATTAATAATCAATAATTAAATCATTACTAACTACAAATAATTATTGCAGCTTGTCTCTTTATGCTAGGAAATCTAATTTATATAATGTATCATTTATTTATGTCTTACATCATGAAAGCTCAAGTATTGTCAGAGATGCAAACTCATAATTTTGTGACAATGGACAGTCTCAATATCCTAAAGAAGCATTAATATGGCATTCAAATAATGTGAAGAAGTCTTACAAGGCCAAAATTTGTGAGAGAACTTAGGAAATTGATGATCTCATGTGTTATTTAAGATGATTATGTCATTTGAGAGGATCTTAAACATCAATAAACAAATGAATGATGATTATTTTATAATTTCCTAATCCAATAATTTTTCTCTCTTTTCTTATCATTATTGATCCACCCTTTATTGTTATAATTCTCCCACATTACATTATCATATTAAATAACAAATTTACAGAATTTACTCCTGAGTAGGACCCAAATCTTGTATCGAGAAACAAAAAATAAATAGGACGAGCATAGAGAATAGGGTGCTCTCCCAGAGCACCAAATCTAACATGTTTTTTGGGGTATCTTCTGAAAAATAAAAATTGACTGTCTTACATTTTATTTCACCTGGTGTTGATGGGGATGCGGTAACAAGAGATCTAAATATTTAGCTCTTTGTAAAGATCTTGTGAAGATAAGACTTCAGCTGTGTTGACAGGTGTAAATGGGCTGTGTTAAGTTAGATTTTGGCTTAAATAGATTATGCCTGTGTAAAAAATATTGGGTATGGCCTGACCTATTAGCTTGTGTAACCTCCAAATTACAAGTCTGGCTTGACTTATATTTAAAAAATAAAAGTCTTGACCTAAGCCTATTAGCTTGTTTAAACCTATTAAACATTCAACAATTAAAATAATATTATTTTTTATTCAAAATTATTAAAATTATAATTTTATTTATTATATTTTAATTAAATAATATGATTAGGCCGACCTATAAACTTATAGAACTAATATGTACAAAAAAAACCTATTGCCTATTTTCTAATCTAAACATGTTTTTTTTTTTTTTTAAGATTAGCATGTTCTATTTTATAATTTATACTAGGCCAAACCTGGTTTTATATAGGCTAGGTCATGCCTCTGTAGGCCGGCCTAACCCATTTACACCCCTAGTTGAGCGGGGGCACTGTTGAATAAACTTTAAATGTTTTGTTAGTTTTATATTTAATAGTCTTAATTAAGTAGTCATGTGTTTAGGTAAGTGAAAGGCCAAAAGTTGTAAGAAAGTGAAAGGCCAAGAGTTGTGAGAATATGAAAGGCCAAGAGTTGTGAGAAAGTGAAAGGCCAAGAGTTGTGAGAAAGTGAAAGGCCAAGAGTTAGAGAGGCCAAGAGTTGGAAGTTTAGTTTTGTGGTTTATGGCTAATTTAATGTTTGGTTCATGGAAAGGCAATCTAGTGCCTATATAAACTAATCCATATTGTAAGCAACATATCACAAGAAAAAGAGAAATACAAGTTTTGTCTTCTCCACAAGAAAATAGTTGTTCTTATTTTAAGTTCTACATTATAGTGATACCACAAATTGGTATCAGAGCTATGGAGAGGGGGAGTGATATGGCACTACCTAAGTTGACGAAGGAGAACTACGAGAATTGGAGCATCCAGATGAAGGCTCTTCTCGGATCCCAGGACGCTTGGGAGAATGTTCAAGCAGGTTTTGTAGAACCACAGGACACTGGAGGCCATTCGGCGGCTCAAACCAAAGCGTTGAAAGAGACGCGTGCAAAAGACAAGTTGGCGTTATTCATGCTCTTCCGAGCTGTAGACGAATCCGGGTTCGAGAAGATAGCAAATTGTGAGACCTCAAAGGCAGCCTGGGACATCTTGGCAAATGTCTATAGAGGAGCTAACCGGGTTAAACAAGTCCGGCTTCAAACCCTTCGTGCCGAGTTGGAGGGAATGAAGATGAAGGACACGGAAGGAGTATCCGGGTTCGTTGCCCGGGTTCAAGGAATTGTGAACCAGTTAAAACGGAATGGAGAAGATATACATGACACCAGAGTGGTGGAGAAAATCTTGAGATCTTTGACAGACCAGTTCGAAAACGTGGTTTGTGCCATAGAGGAATCCAAGGACCTGTCTACACTCACCATTGACGAGTTGGCGGGTTCCCTTGAAGCGCATGAACAAAGAAAGAAGAAGAAGGAGGAAACTCTTGAGCAGGCACTTCAGACCAAAGCAACAATTAAAGATGAGAAGATGCTCTATTCTCAAAATTTTCGAGGTAGAGGACGTGGTCGCGGTGGACGAGGTACTAGCCGTGGTGGTAGAGGTCGAGGCCGAAGTCAAGAAGTGTATAATGATGAGGTAGGACAGTCAAATCAACAAAACTGGAGAGGACGAGGACGAGGTCGACGAGGAGGTCGGTCACACTATTCAAACATCGAGTGTTACAAATGTGGAAAGTTTGGTCACTTTGCAAAAGATTGTAACTCGGACAAGTGTTACAACTGTGGTAAAGTCGGACATTTCGCAAGAGAATGCAGAGAGGAGAAAAAGGTGGAGGAGACGTCCAACCTAGCCACAGAAGGCGAGATGAAAGATGGTGTCTTGTTAATGACACACAGTAAAGGAAGTCCAGACGATGACATGGAGTGGTATCTTGACACGGGTGCGAGCAACCACATGTGCGGACATAAGGACTTCTTCAAGGAGATGAGAAAGGTGGAAACCGGACATGTTTCGTTCGGGGATGCCTCAAAGGTTGAGGTAAAAGGCCGAGGTACGATCTGTTTCCTACAAAAGGACGGGTTAATTGGCTCAATTCGAGATGTGTACTATGTACCCGACCTAAAAAGCAATATTTTAAGCATGGGTCAACTGATGGAGAAAGGTTACTCGGTTATTATGAAAGACCGGGTATTGTATTTGAAAGATGAGCAAGGTCGGCTGATAGTTCGGGTTCAAATGGGTAAGAATCGTATGTATAAACTAAATCTGAAATGTGTACAGATTGAATGTTTACAAGCCGAGGTGGAAGATAAGGCGTCACTTTGGCATCTCCGGTTTGGTCACCTACATTATGGTGGTCTAACCGAGTTGGCAAAGAAGAAGATGGTGGAAGGGTTACCTGGCATCAACTTTGAAGGAAAGTTTTGTGAGAGTTGTGTACTTGGCAAGCATGCCAGGACCACGTTTCAGAAGATGGCAAGATTCCGGGCTAAGCAACCTCTGGAACTAATACATACCGACTTGTGTGGACCCATCAATCCGGGTTCCTTCAGCGGTAAGAAGTATTTTATTTCCTTTATTGATGATTTCTCACGGAAAACTTGGGTTTACTTTCTGAAGGAGAAGTCCGAGGTGTTTGATGTGTTCAAAAGGTTCAAGGTGATGATTGAGAAGGCAACAGGAAACTATATCAAATCGGTGCGGTCTGACAGAGGTGGGGAATATACCTCAACAGCGTTTATGTCTTTCTGTGATGAACAGGGGATAAGGAGGTTTCTAACAGCACCATACTCACCACAACAGAATGGCGTGGCTGAAAGGAAGAACCGGACTATTCTTGACATGGTTCGGTCAATGCTGAAGAACAAAAGGATGCCGAAGGAGTTTTGGGCGGAAGCTGTGCAGTGTGCTGTGTATGTGCAGAACCGATGTCCACATTCGAGCTTGGATGATAAAACTCCACAGGAAACATGGAGCGGTCAAAAGCCTTCAGTGGCTCATCTCAGAGTTTTTGGCAGTGTAGCCTATGCACACATACCGGACCAGCTCAGAACCAAGCTCGAGGATAAAAGCAAGAAATATGTTTTTATTGGATATGATGAAAAAACAAAAGGGTATAAGCTGTTTGACCCCGTCAACAAGAAAGTCATAGTAAGCAGAGATGTAAAGCTCAATGAAGCAAATGAGTGGGACTGGAACAATTCTTCTGAGGTAAACTTTGAAGACGGAATCTCAACACAAATTATCAACCCGGCAAGTCCTGAAGCTTCTGATGATGAAGATGAGGTACGACAACCCAGGATGCGAAGCATACAAGACATATATGAGTCAACAAGTGAGGTACATTTTGTTTGTCTTCTTGCAGACTCTGAGAACATAAGTTTTGAAGAAGCCATCCGAGATAAGAAATGGCAAGATGCCATGGATGAGGAGATAGAAGCCATTGACCGAAATAACACATGGGAGTTAGCCGAGCTACCAGAAGGAAGTCGGCCCATTGGAGTGAAGTGGGTGTTCAAGAAGAAGATGAATGCTCAAGGGGAGATAGAACGATATAAAGCTCGACTAGTTGCAAAAGGTTATAAGCAGAAGGCTGGAATTGACTATGACGAAGTGTTTGCCCCTGTTACAAGGATGGAGACAATTCGGCTACTCATCTCACAGGCTGCCCAATACAGATGGCCAATGCATCAAATGGATGTTAAGTCGGCATTTCTGAATGGTGTTCTTGAAGAAGAAGTTTATGTGGAACAACCGCCGGGCTACATGAAGGCAGGAGAAGAGAAGAAGGTGCTGAGATTGAAGAAAGCACTTTACGGGTTGAAGCAAGCACCACGGGCATGGAATGCTCGTATTGACAAATATTTCAAGGAGAATGGACTTGAACAATGTCCATATGAACATGCTGTTTATGTCAAGAAAAATGGAGGAGACTTGTTAATTGTGGCTCTTTATGTTGACGACCTCATTTTTACGGGAAACAATGCCAAGATGATACAAGAGTTCAAGAGCACAATGACAAGAGAGTTCGAAATGACAGATCTCGGTTTTATGAAGTTCTTTCTTGGTTTGGAAGTAAAACAAAATGAGAAGGGAATCTTCGTGTCACAGGAGGCTTATGCAAAAAAGATTTTGAAGAAGTACAAGATGGAAGATTGCAACCCAGTTTCAACACCAATGGAACCCGGTTCAAAACTCTCTAAGTTTGATGGAGGAGACCGTGTTGATGCAAGCAAGTACAGAAGTTTGGTGGGAAGCCTACGTTATCTCACATGCACGAGGCCGGATATCTCGTTAAGTGTCGGCATAGTAAGTCGGTTCATGGAGGAGCCGAGATACACACATTGGAAGGCGGTAAAGAGAATTCTGAGGTATGTTCAAGGTACAGTCTCACACGGGTTACACTACTCGAGCTCGGCAAAATACAAGTTGATTGGATATTCTGACAGTGATTGGTGTGGAGACGTAGATGATCGAAAGAGCACGGCTGGTTATGTGTTTTTCATGGGCAACACGGCATTCACCTGGATTTCGAAGAAGCAACCTATTGTGACACTGTCGACATGTGAAGCTGAATATGTAGCTGCATCTTGGTGTGTTTGTCATGCAATGTGGCTCAGGAATTTGCTAAGCAAGTTGGAGGAAAAACAAGTCGGTCAAACTGTAATCCGAATTGACAATAAGTCGGCTATAGAGCTAGCCAAGAACCCGGTAAATCATGAAAGAAGCAAGCATATTGACGTCCGATTTCACTTCATCCGGGATCAAGTAAAGGAAGGAAATGTGGAGCTAACACACGTGACCAGTCAAGAGCAAGTCGGGGACATCTTCACAAAGCCACTGCCGACGTTGCTGCTCAACAATTGCAAGAAGATGCTTGGGATGAAAGATGGCAGAACCATTTAAGTTTATGAAGGAGAATTGTTGAATAAACTTTAAATGTTTTGTTAGTTTTATATTTAATAGTCTTAATTAAGTAGTCATGTGTTTAGGTAAGTGAAAGGCCAAAAGTTGTAAGAAAGTGAAAGGCCAAGAGTTGTGAGAATATGAAAGGCCAAGAGTTGTGAGAAAGTGAAAGGCCAAGAGTTGTGAGAAAGTGAAAGGCCAAGAGTTAGAGAGGCCAAGAGTTGGAAGTTTAGTTTTGTGGTTTATGGCTAATTTAATGTTTGGTTCATGGAAAGGCAATCTAGTGCCTATATAAACTAATCCATATTGTAAGCAACATATCACAAGAAAAAGAGAAATACAAGTTTTGTCTTCTCCACAAGAAAATAGTTGTTCTTATTTTAAGTTCTACATTATAGTGATACCACAGGCACTATTGGCATAGCGCTCTCGTATATATTTTCTGCAAAGGAGCTGGGCAGAACCAGAACATTTGTGAACATGATTTGTCTCCTGATATCCTAAACTTCGAAGATCCAGTAAATCTCTTAACTTATAAACTCTTACACACAATGACGTGGTCGAATTTCCAATGAGCAAGACTATATCCACTGTCAAGTTAATTTACAGTAATTTTCATTCAAACTAAAAATAAAAATCAATTTATAGTAGTGAACCTTCACTAAGCTCCACTAACAACATGCCGTAACTTCTACAGGGAAGGCAAAAAAATGAGGGCATGACAGTGTCATTCAATTTACTAATAGAAATAAATCACCAGTAGTCTCTACAAGAACATATACCACCATTAAAATGGTGAAACCTAGTCCTATCTCTCACAACAACCTCTATTTGATACACCTTCGAGACCAACTTCATAAAGGAATGACAATCCTCGCATATTCTAAGATTCTTAACTATACGAATGCATGATTCTTTCCTCGCACTAATTAGCCCATAGCTAAGTGCTAACTTTTCACTATGCCAGAGAACTACTACTTTTTTTTCTTCCTCTTCTAAATCAATCAAAATGCCTGAGGTACTCGGCGTGTAGCCAACCAGCTTCAATTGACTGACTACCTCATCTAACTTCTCATATATTTCATCTGATTGTTGATGATATCTATCTGCCATTAAAAACACATGCACCTCATTATTCATTTCAATCCTGCTGCATGCCCTCTCCTTTGAGATACCTTTATGTCTCATTGATTTCCTGATCAGTCCAACATCATTCCACCTTTTTTCTTTGGCATAAATGTTTGACAAGACCACAAGGGCTCCGTCATGATCAGGCTCTAACTCGAGAAGTCGTTTGGCAGCAAATTCGCCTAACTCAACCTCGCCGTGAACTTGACAAGCAGACATAAGGGATCCCCAAATGATAACATTGGGCGCGAAAGGCATTGTCTCAATAAGCTCCATAGCTTTTCTCAAGAGATTGGCTCTACAATACAAGTCAACCATGCAACCATAATGCTCACGTTTGGGAGAGATGCCATGCTCATTAATCATGGATGAGAAGAATTTCTGGCCCTCCTCAACCAAACCTGCATGACTGCAAGCATAAAGGACACCTATAAACGTAACCCCATTGGGTTCAATACTTTCTTCTTTCATCCTATGGAAAAGGTTTATGGCACTATCGGCATCCCCATGCATGGCAAAAGCATTGATCATACTGGACCAAGATATCACATTTTTTCTAGGCATATTCTCAAATACCTCTCTTGCTCTGACCAAGTTCCCACATTTGGCGTACATATCAATCAGGGCATTGTTGACAGATAGAACTCTTCCAAACCCATTTTTATCTGCATATGTATGAATCCATTTTGCTTGATTAAGTGCCCCAACATGAGCACAAGCAGAAATGACACTCAGCATAGTGATCTGATCAGGCACTATTCTCTGCAGTTGCATTTCATTGAACAATTTAAGAGCCTCTTGAGGCTGATCGCTTTCAGCATAACCGGATATCATTGCACTCCAACATACCAAGTCCTTTTCAATCATTTGGTCAAATATGCAGCGAGCATCTCTAACCATTCCAAGTTTTGCATACCCCGAAAGCATTGCAGTTGAAACAACCAAAGGTTTTGACGGGAGTTTATCATAGATTTCCCGAGCCAAATCCATTGCACCACAATTTGCATACATGTTAACGAGAGCACTCTGTAAATAAGAGTCAACATCAAGACCATTATCCTCAATGAATTCATGGATGGCTTTGCCATAGCTTAAATTTCCAGCATGACCACAAGCAGAAAGCACGGTACAAAGAATTACAGCATCTGGCTCAAGACCAGAGCTCTTCATTTCTTCATAGAGCTTTAAAACATGATCATAAAGACCACTCTGGCAGTACCTGTTTCAAAATATCAGAATTAAAAATATAATTCAGCAAAGTAGCAGCATGGTCATAATGTATGGCAAGAATTATAGCATACCCATCAATCATAATATTCCAGGTAACGACATCCCGATAAGACATTTTGTCAAACAGCAAACGTGCATCCATAATGCGGCGACATGCCGCATACATAGCAATCAACCCTGTTTGAATAAAGGGGTCAGCATGGAAGCCCAACTTAGATACCAGCGCATGAATCTC
This sequence comes from Gastrolobium villosum, assembly GCA_032173675.1. Lineage (NCBI taxonomy): Eukaryota > Viridiplantae > Streptophyta > Magnoliopsida > Fabales > Fabaceae > Gastrolobium > Gastrolobium villosum. Next base: position 29,327 of record JAVKPL010007583.1, read on the forward strand.
CAACCCTTCGTTAAAGGCGGAAACTTTTGAGACGGACTTCAATAATGGCGGGAAGCTGAACCTGTCGAGAGTGGAGCCATCTCTCCTGAGCTTCTCGTAGAGCAAGAGGGTCTTATCGGGTCTGGGTCCGCGGGAGAATTGACGGAGGACTTGGTTGCAGAAATGGGTTTGTGGGTTTCGAATTTGGGAGAAAACGGAGAAGGCGTAGTCGAGGGCTGAGGGTGAAGCTGAGGAGAGGGAGCAAGAGGAAAGGACAAGTCTGAAAAGGAGGTAGTTAGAGCGTTCAAGGTTGGAGCGGAGGATATGAGCATGAACTTGCTTGAGATGGGTAAGAGTTGTGGATGAAGCGAGTACTGTCAACAATGGATTCACCTTTGGGTTTTGAGGAAGAGGAGCTAAGGTGATGCTGCTGCACATGGCCATTCTTCAATCACTCACCTACTGTGCACACGTTCAGTGAGGCACTCTAAATAGAGGAGGATCATTCTGCAATTATCACACAAACAATTTCTGTTGTTTTGAGGGTCTATTTTCATAATTAACAACCCTACTATACATTACACAAGTTTTATTTTGCTTGCATAAAATTTGTCTAAGCATAAAATCTTATATCGAGGGAAACGATTATGCTTATTATTAAAAAGTTTTATTATTCATGTTACAAAATTAATTATTGTTAATTTTCATTAATCTAACAATTATAATTTATTATGAATTAATAATTAGTGTGACACAATAAATTATAACGGTTAAATTTGCAGAAATCAATGGTGATTACTTTAATAGTAATAGTAAGAGTAGTAAAGTTTTTCAACAATAAATATAACATCTTTATATTGAGTAAGAAAAGAAAAATTAGTGAGGATCTATTTACTTTTATATGCATTTGTAGTAGAAAAAAAGTTCACAACAAAAATAGAAATGTTAAAACCCTTTTAAGTAATGGGAAAATATTTCTATTTTTCGTGAAAAAAAATTCTGTGACAAAATGAAGAGAAATTTTTTTTAATAGGATTCACACACTTTTATAAATGACACAAATAAATAATTTCTGTAATAAAATAAGGGAAATAATTTTCTTATATTGTAGGAAAATAATTGTCTTATGTTGTAGAAATAAAATTATAAGTGGGACTCACAGATAAGAAGAGAGAAAAAAAAAAGATGTGAGATTCATACCTCTTTTATATGTGTAGAA
>JAVKPL010007584.1:0-30199 GCA_032173675.1 Gastrolobium villosum
GTGTTATGTTTTGCATCTACTTGGTTCGTTGGTGCTTGCTCTCCAAGAGCACAATGAACCTAATATCTCCCACTCGCTTAATGCAAGTCTGGGATCCTCCTAAGACCCAAAGAAGTAATATGCCTCTTGAACACAAGTTCAGGCAAACTCTTAGTAACTGGGTCTACAAGATCCACCTCTATGCTATCTGAGTTTAGTGAAAAACTCATAGCTCAAGGTTGATTTTTTGAGTCAATATCCACTTGAAATAACTGAATCTGTGAAAACTCAGCTTTTCAAGACTCCCACTAGAATATACTAGCACATAATCTCTCGTTCTCCAAAGATACTTGAGTACATGCTTAACAATAATCTAATGTTCCTCTATATCCAGAATGGTACCATCTCACTACTCCCACTGCGTGACAGATGTCTGGTTTAACGCCCAACATGATATGCATGAGACTACCTTTGCCAAAGCATAAGATATCCTCTAATGCATTCTTCCTTCTCAGAAGTCTTTGGTTACTCCTTAAGAACATGAATTCCACATCTGAGAATTATCATTCTTCTCTTAGAATTCTCATGGCAAGAGTACCTCCACGTTGTTTCCAATAAGGAGCATATCATCTACATAAAGTGCCAGAAAATCTACTGTCTTCCGTTGGATCCTTTACATACAAATACACAGCATTCATCAAGTTTCTCTCAAAATCAAAATTTTGATAACCTGATCAAAACTGATGTTCCAAGACCTGGATGCTTGCTTAAATCTATGAAATAGACTTTTACAACTTGCATATTGTGTGTTCCTGCCCATTTGCTATAAACCCTTTTGGTTGTTGTATGTAGATATCCTGACATCCAACTCCCAAAATAAAATCTCACAATTGAGGCTTATAACAACTAAGAGAATCTGGATAGACTCAAGCATGGCGTCTAGCAAAAATTGCCTCCAAGCTAGCTTTGAAGGTTTTCACCTTCCTGTCCATCCTCTCTTTGCCTTTTATGTCCACATGCACCTTGTGGGTTTTACCCCTTTTGGTGCCTTTACTAGGGACCGAACGGAGTTGAAATACAAGTATTTCATCTCATTGTTCATAGCTTGAGCAACACTTGATCAACAACATCTTCTAGTGCATTATCGTAACTAGTAGGATCAATGTCACTCAACAAGAGACAACTTGAGAGTTAACAAGGTTCTCTCCCACTACGAATGTACTGCACTAGACTTTGTGTATTTATAGGTAATGGGACAAATGGTGGATCTTCAATTTCTTGAGGATCCGCTTATCCTTGATATTATTCCTTTACATGTGATACTAATATTTCTACTAGTTTCACTTATATATTATCATGTTGAATTTCCAATTACGGTTCTCTTGTTTGTTCACCTAGAGATATATCTATCCCCTCTTGAACAATCAAGGGAACAGTGGATGAAGCTTCTAGAGATTCTGGAAATTCTTGATCTGAGATAAATCTCATCAAGAATAACCTAACTTAAGAGCTTATAATTTCTCATCTAGTCCTCCTTTAAGAAAATCATGTGAGTGCTCACTTAGATTATCTTGTCCTTAAGACTAAATAAGAAATCATCCCTTGTTCTCTTAGGGTAGCCAAAAGATATGCACTCTTCCATACAAGATTCCATCTTATTTGACTGCTATTGTACGACGTGCGCCGTAGCACCCTAAATCCGAATATGGTTTGATCTGGGACCCTTTCCATAATTCTTTAGGTGTCATTACAACAAACTTTGATGGTACCAAGTTAAGAAGGTGCATCTCCTTCTCCTAGGCATCTCCCTTGAACAACATTGGCAAAGATGAATACCTGAATATGATCTCCGCCAAGTCTAGAAATGTTTGATTTTTGCATACTGCAATTTCATTCAACTAATGCATTCCTAGAGTTGACAGTTATAAAACTATCCCCTCTTAAATCAGGTAAGACCTGAACTTACCAGACAGGTAGCCAAACACTTTAGTAGACTAAAGTGTTTTGATTTGAACTCCTAAATGCTTTTCTGCCTCAAACTTAAAACTCTTGAAATTTTCCAAAAGCTTTAGACTTATGGCGCACTAGGTTCATCTGTCCAAATCCAGAGCAAACATTCATATAATGAAGTACTCATCACCTCTTCTGGTCTGAACGCTAATTGGTCCACATACATTAGTATGAACCAGTTCCAGTTGAATAGTTGCGCAAACCTTTTTGGCCCTTGTAGGATTGCTTGGTCATTTTACCTTCCAAATAGGACTAACATGTAGCTATTAGTTAAAAGATTATTGAACTTTTAGTCTCTCTTTCAACTGAAACATGTTTCCTACTTGAGGTAATGTGACTCAATCACAAAAGCCAAAGATATGTTTCATTTGAAACTTTTATTTCTTTGGTGAAAATCCTTGTTCATCATCCTTTCCATTCAACACAAAAAATTTAGGGGGGTATAGGACAAAGGTAATAAAGACTATTTAAACAATGTACCAGAACAAACAAGACGAAGATGAACTTCGAAATGTAACTGAGGAATCAATTGCATTGTCAACCCATGTTTTAATCAAAACAACTAACAATAATTGAATTCCTCTTAAATCTGGAACAAATAAACAGTCACCTACAACCATAGTCTTATAAATAACTTGTCCTACTGCAAATGCAGACACAAGTTCCCATTTTTAAGCTTAAAATATCTATGTCCATTGCTGACAGGTATGCCATGTTTGAACTACTGCAAAGAGTAACAAACATAATCAGTGATTCCTGAATCAAAAATTCATTCACTGATCAGGCCTTGATATGCCCATGTCTTGGTTCTTTTCATCACCTCTGGGCAATTTTTCTTTCAGTGTCACTTCAGTCTGCACTTGAAGAACTTGCCTTGCGGCTTCTGCATAGCAACTGGTTTGACAACTGAAAACCAAGTTGTTTTGTTCTTGTTACCACCCTTGGGTTTCCCTTTGGATTTAACAAGACTCTTAGCAAAACCTGCACCGACTGCATTCTGTCTAGCAGAGCTGCTAGACGCAGCAAACATGTCATTAAGAGTCTGAAGCATTTCTACTCCACTCTTAATCATGTACACTTGCTTCTGCAAGTATTTGGAAAAATGACAATAATATAGCAGGGAACTACCATATCTGCCCTTTCCCAATCTGAGAAATGCATCTTAGTTTCCTTAGACGCATCCTCTGCAGGTTGCTATGGCCCTCGCATTGTCAGGACAAATTTTAGCTTCCATGTTTTAGAACAATATCAAAAATTTGCTTTTCACTTATTCATAGTTGGTACCATCTAGAGGTTTTTGACTCAAAATCATTTCTAAGATATTTTCTGAAAAACATATGAAGCACACAATTACAAACAAATAATGCAATAAACAAACGAAGCGCAAGTAGATTCTCATAACTACTCTTGTTTATTGTTAACAATCCTTTAGTTTATCTTTACAAGGCTTACGATGGGCAAGTCACTTGTAAAAACTAAAATTGTTATTTGGGCCTTCAGTGCCATTGCCAGAGCCTCGATGGGAGGGTTAACAATTTTACCAAAATTGAATGTAATTAACCATTGTTTAATTTCAAAATTATCCTTAGTGTCTAAGCATTGCCGACGATGGGCCGTACAATACTTTACTAAAATTTTGAAATTATTAAGATTTAATCTAGTGAAATCTGATTATCCTTATCCGATGGGGCTTCAGCGATAACCATTTCACTAATAAACCCACAAATGGAGCCCGCAGGTTTTAAAATTAATTTAATTTTTAAAACCTTCACCCATTCAACATTTTTATTTGAGAATTTTCATAAGCCCAGTCGAATTTATTGTTTAATTTCAAAATCATCTTTAATAACTTAGTATTATCGACGATGGGTCGTACAACACTTTATTAAAATTTTGAAATTATTAAGACCCAATAAAATCCAATCATGCTTATCCGTTGGGGCTTCACATGATTATTTTATTGATAGGCCCACAATGCGCCTGGAGGTTAAATTAATTTCTTAATTTAAATCTCCTCCCATAATTATTTAGGTCCAATCTAATAAAATCCAATCATGCTTATCCGATGGGGCTTCACATGATTATTTTATTAATGGTCCTATATTGCGCTTGAAGGTTAAATTAATTTCTTAATTTAAATCTCCTTCCATTCAACATAAGCATTATTTTCTAATTTCCAAGAATTATTTAATTGAGAGTATCCTTTGTTTGATTTCAAAAACTATGTAAGCAAGAGCGCCGATGAACGTGCATCACTTAGCTTATCTGAATTTTGAAATCATTAAGGTCCTGAAATCTGGTCACTTTACGTCAGCGTGTGCTCCACACAATCATGATACATGAATGCTGTATGCAACGTGTGTTATTCCATGACCATTTCAGAAAACCCACAAATTACTCGCAAAATAAACTATTCTCTTAGGAAATTTACTTTAATTATTTTTCTAGATTTAAATCATCCAAATAGCTGATTTAATTATTAATCTAGATTGCAACAATCATAATAATTATCATTTATGAGGATGATTTGAAATCAAAATAATTTCCATAACGATTATTTGTCTTGATGTTAATTACCCAAAATTAATCAATTCCATTATTAATCTAGATTTTTAACAAAAATCATAATAATTATTAATTAATTTTTTTGAGGATAATTTAAAATCAAAATAATCCCATAATAACTATCATACTAGTCGCTGAAGACATAATAGCTATTATGCTCATGTAATCATACAAGTTATGCAACAATATGGCACCACCTATTCTATATGGCATGTTATCGCAATAAAGCATGTTATTGATCATATAATTCATACCAATCAATAAAAGCATTAAATAATAAAATTTAATTACTTTAATCCATGGCATTCCTATTTTAAAAAAAATAACAAAAATAAAAAAAAACTTACAACTTTGGAATTCGACTTTCGCCTAGCCCATAGTATCTGTCTCAAGCCCCTTTAGGGTTTCCATGGGCCCAAAAGCCCAAAGACCCAATCCTTTGGCGAGAAACCCTAGGACGCGAAAAAGGAACCCTAGCCGTCAGGTTTGCTGCGCCGTCACCCGAAGTCAACTCAATCCGAAACTCCAGGGGAAGGACCGCCACATAGAAACGAGTGCACCGCCGCTGGAACCACCCAAAAAGGTGGCCGGACGCTCCCACACTCTCCCTTTCTTTGCCGGAGAGTGGCGGCCACTCTCATCATCTTGTGGCGGCGCGTGGAGGAGCGTGGAGGCTCCGATGGCGGCGATCCACCCACCGTTACGTTCGTCTTTCCGTCCTCTTTCCAACCATATATAGATCGGCCCATTCTGAGATCGGTAAGTCCTCGAAAAGTCTCCGACAGTGCTGACTGCGCATCTTCCTCGCGGTTTCTCGATCTTGAATTTTTACAAAATCTTGAAAAATACACGAAAATTCCGAAAAATTGAAAAAAAACAGCAAGGAGGAAACCTAATCATATGGGATTAGCCTCCTTGTTACAGATCGAGGAATACACGAGAAACCCTAACCATGGATTAAAGCATTTTTACCGATAAAAATTTAAACTTTTATGAAAATGAATTATAAAATACACGCAGGATTCATACCATAATCCTAGAACCCTAGGTGCCATATTTCAAGAAGCAAAACTAATTACATGATCAGTGAAACTAGATTCACATACCAATGTACAGCCAAGGCTCTGATACCAATTGTAGGAACTATTGGATTTATGCGGAAGCGATTTAGGACCTAGTACATTGGTATGCTTACCGAATCATCCTCGTTTCACGATTACCTCTTGGTGCGCAGATCTCGTGTAGAATATTCCCTTATGTGATTCCTCTTCACGAACTGCTCACCTCAGCGCCGCAACACGAACAAATCCCTTGATGCTGGACTGTGGCAGATCTTCCAGACTATGACTCAAGGAGGAATAGGAAGTGTGTGGGCACTCTTTCACTTTCAGGGAGATGACCATCCATCAGCCCTCTGCAACCACCAAGTGGAAACCCCTAGGGGAGGCTGAAGACTAAAGCATAGAATATATATGGGTCCCAAGAAACCCTAACCCCTGAAACACTCTGATTGGGCTTTATGGGCAAAAACCCAACAGAAATTTTATGTACTCTGGTGGTGTACTCATCATGAAACAAATAGAAGCTTACGCCGAAATACTTTAATAAGTTGTACAGCAAGCATAAGCATAAGTCAGCCAAGTTCTACCGTGGTTAAAGGGTTTTATAATTCTCATTTAATATGAGAATTTAAATTTTTTATACACCCTTCGATTTTCGTACCAAATTCAATCTGCAATTTAGAACCTTGTGTATGACTATAAAATGATTGAACTATGTTATATATATATGGAACAGTTACTGACATATATTTGTGTAAATTTGTCTTGATACTTCTCAGTTAATCAAGATTTGCTTTCTTGTGTGGGGACCAACTTGATATCAAGGAGAGGCCTGAAATGTTCATGAAAGGGGATACTGTGTAAATTATATTATATTATGCCTTTAAACCAAGATTTGAATATGACAACACAATTAAGTATGGTTTATGCATTGACAATAATTAGTCAGGAACCTAACCTGCAAAAGAAAATTTTATCAGTGGAGTAAGATTGAAAATGATGAGAAAGGAGCTTTGTACTTAAGTTGATTTAAGAGTGTTAAGAGAATAATATGTATTTGTGTTGAAGCAGGATAACCAAAATGCCAGATGCTTATAATATGTATTATTATCATATTTCAAGTTGGTATGTTTTTTAAGGATATATATACATATTGTCATTATTTCTTAGATCTTGTGTATTCATGATTTATTTTCAGAATAAAAACTTTTGCAAACAATTCTTTAAAAAAAATTAAAATTGACTCAATCACAAATATTTTATAAAAAAAATTCGTGGCTTTGAGTTCTCTGAAATAGGTGAAAGCGAAAAAGAGAACTAACTTTACAAGAGAATCCATAAACAATTTAAAATAGGTAAAACCAAAAAAAAAACAAAAGGAAATGTTGAGAGTGGGATTTGAACCCACGCCCTTTCGGACCAGAACCTTAATCTGGCGCCTTAGACCAACTCGGCCATCTCAACTTCTGATAGTTTACCTCATCCAAACTTTAAAATATATTAATTAAAATCACATTCTTATACTCTAACCTGACATAATAAAATTGATAAAAGAAACCTATGATTTATGGGGTTTTAGTTTGTCCTTTAACATGACATAAAAAAATCTCCTACACACACAATATTTTATGGAGCCTACACTTTATAAAGCAAAAAAAATAAAAATTAAGGCACGCAAAACGAATATCTATAACATTACACAATCACTTTTACTACAACATAACTCTTATAAAACTATATTAACTTATTTTATTTGTCCAATTTGATAGGAGAAAATTTTTCCGAATCGATTCTCTTTTTTACTAAGAATCAAAATTATTTAAGGTTTGGAAATATTAAAAAAAACATGGATAAAAAGAGAATTTTTCTTTTCATTTTAGTAAAAGATAACACTGGGTTTGGTGATCCCGACGTATTAACGTTTTTCATATTTGAACATGAGTTGAATAGTCTCATATTTCATCACTGAGATTAATGTTTCCTATGACTGTTTCTTACGTCATGCGAGATAATTTTATCTTTTATGAGATCTGTGTGAGATTCATATGACTAGGAGTCTAGGAGAAAGGAAAAGTATTGAACTCGATACTCCTTTTTACTAAATAGAAAAAGAATTTACCCATGCTTTTGTTTATATTTTCTTTTATGTCCCCAAAACTTACCGTTTTTGGCATAATGTACCTACATCGGCTGTATTTAGGGATGCTAAACAAATTAGGGGCCTTTGGCTTGACTCATGAAGTCCTGAGCTTACATATCTAAAATTGGTTGTTGGCACCATGTTTGAACTTGTATAAAAACTCATTTAATAAAAAAGGTTTCAAGTTCCAATTCAAAAGCCCGGCCTTAGAGCCTCCTAGGCTTTCCTAGTATGTTATTATTATTTTTAATATTTTTATACTATTTGTAATAGCCCTCTCTTTCTCCTCAATCTATTTCATCTCATTTTATTAGTTAAATAGACATTTTGAATTGTTCTATATTATATTGTTTGGATATACATTGAATTTATAAATATTTATGAAATTACTAGTGTTGTTGGTTGTATATTTTGTTTGAATAAATTCATGTTTTTTGTTTTTTAAACATGCTAAACCAGATTATTATTTTTTTGTAAATAAATTAGGCCACAGATGATAATTATATTTATAATAGGTAACATGTTTGGTCAGGCTAATACATTTAAACACAGATATAGCCTTTTAAGACTAAAGTTCGGTTCGGCTCGTCCCGTTAACTCCCTGAGTTGTATTCAAGATTTTCTTGGGGAGAGGAGAAAAAAATAAGAAAATATAGGGATTGGATTCTCTCACATATTAATTAACATGATCATGTCATGTTGAGAAATCATAACTATACAATAAAGAAAGAAAGAGAAAAATATGAGAAGAAATAGTTATAAAATTATCACGGTTGTTTCTTTTTTGTATAATTAAAGATCATTCCATATGATATGATCATGTTAATTAAAATATAAAAAAAATACATTTATGGAAGGATCCATTTCTGAAAATATAAGTCCACGTATTTTTATATAAATGATTTGGGAAAAATGTTTGTCATTTTAAATGACATAAAATCATGTATTTTAGGAAAAAGATAAACACAAAATAAATTTGTTTATTTAAAATTTAAATTTAAAAAAAGCTATTCACTTCCTCTCACATATTTCCATTTCTTGTATCTATATCTCTTCTAATAATATAACTTATGTAATTTAAAATAAGAAAGTTGAAACCAAATAACTTACACAAAAAGAAACAATAAGAGAAATGGTATTCATATCAAAGTAGCGCACCTCCGGTGGCCTGTTTCGACGAGAGCATAACTTCAAAAAATTGACATTTTGGGATTTTTTTTGCTTCTCTTATTTCCGTACACACGTCACAGAATCTGCACACAATGCATAACCAACGCCTTATCATCACTCTACTATGCAGTGTTGATCCTGTTTCACCGTAGGGGATCCAAACCCATCCTGATTTCACGCAGGTTCTCTCGAAATTTTCTTTCTCGTTCATCTGGGTAGGCTCCACTTGCTGCAAACCATTGTGTACGAGGTTTTGGTTGGTGCTTGAAGCAGTGGATTCTGTTGTCTTAATTCTCTTTAATTTATAAAGCAACTCAAGCTATGGAGTTTTACAAGAGATGGGTCAGGCAGAACAAAGACTTTGTCCACTCCTTGGAGTCTTTGGCCAATGTAATCTTCTTCTTCTTTTTTTTCTTTTATATATTTTTAAGTCATGGTTTTTGCTGTTTAAGCTGTTTAATTTGGTGGTATTTGTGCTGTGCTTAATTTTAATATATATAATTTCAATTGAAATTTTGGAAACAAGGGTAGTTTTGATATGAGTTTTGTGCTTTATTATGCTGTTAGTTTAGTTATATATACTCACAGATTGAGAAATAGGTTCATGAAAGGGTGAGGAAGTGGGGTTCTTGAATGGGTTTTATTAATCTCATTTAACATAACGTAGTTATATTATGTTGTTGAGAAAAAAAAAAATTAGGTGGATCTTACCATTACAAGAAAAAAGGGGAAAAAGAAGAAGGTGAGATACGAAAATCAAAGTCAGAGAACATGAGAGAAGATATCTTTTGTAAAAAGAGAGTAATATTTGCCTTCTTTAATATACAATTATAGTTTCGTTTTAGTAGCTTAATAGCATAGGTTATATCTGCAGGTGGCTTTTGAATTTTTATTTTCAATATATATTGCTGTGTTTGTTTTTTGTGTGGTTCACATGAGTCTATGGAGGGATTTGTGTTGAAGCAGCAGTATTTATTTGTTGAGATATTGTGCTTTGATTGTTATCTTATTGGAGGATTGAAAATGTGAATAGGGTTTGACGTGGCTTCTACCTGAACGGTTCTCTGACTCAGAGATTGGACCAGAAGCAGGTTTTGTGAAATTTTGGTAACTTTTGGCTACTTCTTTTTGAGTTTCTAAATTAAACTAGACTTTCTCTCACTTCAAGCTTTTATGTTCTTATGGTGACAAAATTGGAAGAAAAATCTTCAAAGTAGAAAAAATATGTGATTGAACTGGCACAGAGTCGAAGCTTCTATCTCCTATCATATGTTCATGTTAATCTTTAAAATGCTAACTAGAAATAAGTTTGCCAGGAAGACATTGCACCTTCCTAGATTTCAAAGTGTTGCAATGTTTCAAAATCACTTGACATTCCTTCTGGTTACTCACATTTTCTTTCTAATGGAACAGTTGTCTTTTTCTTTTCTTTTCTTTTTTCTCGTATTATATGTAGCTGAAACTTTGAAAGTGGAAACTTACTTTAAAAACACCGTATGATTTTATGCAGTAACAACCATTCTGGGGATTATCACAGCTATCAATGAACATATAATTGATACAGCCCCTGCTCAAGATGTTACAGGCTCTGTTGAGCCTTATTCATTTCCTTATTCATTATGCTTATCTGCATTGAAGGATTTGGAAACATTAGTTGAAGTTGTGGCACAACATTACTATGGTGATGATAAGAAATGGAACTTCCTTGCTGTTACTGAAGCAACAAAGTAAGCAGCACAATGTAATTTAGCATTTGTTCCTTCCTACTATCCTCAGTTTGTAGTTATCTCCATAGCCATTGATCCATGTTTCTTGTTATCTTGAGTAACTCTAACTCAGGGTACTGGTTCGGTTATCTTTGTTTCGAAAGAGTGGATATAAGATGCTGCTATCTGGAGGGGAGACTTGTAATGATGAGACAGATTCAAATAGTTTGACTTCACCACATCAAATAGGCTTAAAGCCTGGTGAGAATTATGGTTCTAGTTACATCAAAAACAATCAAGGTCCAAATCCATGGAATATGGAAGGAAGAGCACTGTCTGCTTTAAGTAAATTTGGAGAAAATGCAAGGATGGTGTCAGAACCAATGTGGTTGCGCCGGGTTCAACACCAACAAGCAATTATGGAGCCTCCAGGCAATGTGTTTTAAGTATATTTTTAGCAGCAGTATAATTGATTATAATGGGAAATTCAACTAATGCTTGCCCTCTGCTTACTTACAGTTTCAGTGGTAGAGAGGCCAACACTCTTCAGCATATTGTCCAGGAATGGTCTTCGTGGGGCAATGTTTTTGATTGGAGAAGTTCTATTTATTACTAGGCCACTTATTTATGTTCTGTTTATTCGAAAGTTTGGTATTCGGTCATGGACACCTTGGTTCCTTTCACTGGCTATTGACTGCATAGGGATGAGTATTCTATCACTAGTTACAACATCAGTGGCTGATGGGAAGGAGCAAATGTTTCATCTTTCTGCCCCAGAAAAGGATGAGGTTTGAGTTTCCTTAGAGCTATACCATGTAAAGATATAATCTGCACCGGGCTTTATGGTCTTCTACATGAGTATTTGTCAATAAAACTGCATTTAGAACTGTCTTATTTGTCATTAATGTTAAATCCATTAAAAGAGTTGGTACTGAAATAGTTTTGCTTCAGGTTAAAAGACGGAAGCTGTTATTTGTACTATACCTAATGAGAGATCCTTTCTTCAGCAAATATACTAGGTAGCAATGATTTACTTGTTCTCTCACTTTGCTTCTTCTTCTGCTCTCTCTCTCTCTCTCTCTTAGCAATATGCTTCCTCTAAATTGGAGAAAACACTGATAATAAAATTCTCTCTTTAATATTTCAGGAACAGACTTGAAAGAACAGAGAAAGTTTTGGAACCAGTTCCTGTCATAGGATTTCTTACTGGTATGCTTGATACTCATTTATTTCCTTCATTGTTCTTTTTCTGCTTTAATTTCATGTCATCAATCTGTGTTGGTCAACTACTTTGAGTGCCTGATCTGTTTTTTCAATATATGTTGCAGCAAAAGCTGTTGAACTAACGATTGGAGCTCAAACAAGATACACTTACATGTCAGGATCATAATATAACATGGAAATGAAATGTTTCACTACCCTCCCAGATTGTGGGAAGATATTCTTTCTGTGCTTCCACATTCTCTTGTTCCACATATTTTTAATTTCAAGGAGATATCAAATTTGCTATAACTTTGATTGACAAGAAGCAAAAAGGGAGCGAACCGGAGCAGTGGTAAAACTGTTCTTTCATGACTGAAAGGTCATAGGTTCGAATTCAGGAAACAACTCATTTGCAATTATGTAAGAGTAAGGCTGCGTACAAGGATTACCTCCACCCCACACTCACTAGTCGGGTTTAATGGGGTGGAGGTGTTGTTCCGTGGGACAACTTGTTATTGCAAGGATGGCTCCACTATCAACAACTGGGTTATTTGGATATTCTTAGGGAGCTTTTGTTCTACTACACATTGTGGGTAGGTGGGGTTATTACAGTTGTTGTTCTGAGCATTAATTGGCAAGTTATTTATCTGCTTATTATGCTCAAAAAATTGTTTTCTGTTCAATCTGTTAATCATTAAGCTTGTCTTCCATGATCATCCTTGTGTGGTCAAATATTCTTACATTGTTTTGGTGTTTTTTTTACCATTTGGACAATTATGCCCTTTACCTCCTAAAAAGGTTACCATGTGTCTTGTATATTCAAGTGTTGCCACAAAAAGTACGTATATATTCTTTGTAAACTTGTGATAATCATAATATCTAGCTTGTATTGTATTATTTTGTATTCTTATTCATTCATGTCTAGAATGTCACCAAGAGGATTTACTTTGTATCTACTTATTGTCATAGTACTAAAATAATAATATAATCAGATAATAATATAAAAAATTACTAAAGACTTTTTTTTTTGGTAATTAAAATTACTAAAGATTAAGATTAAGTGACTAATATGACTAAACAAATTAACAAACATTTATGTCATCATCTTTTATTTTCAATTTAGGCAAAAAAGTATCCCTTTAGTTTTTAAATAATGTACTGGACGTTGAATTCATTAGACATCTAGTCATACTACGATTAATTCAATAGGTTGAGTTTGTAATTTAACTATAATTGAATAATAAAAAACCATATTTATATAACTCCTATTGAAATTCAATCCATTTTAAATACTAGGAGTCTGTTTGATTGTATTCTGATTTTTTTGTTCTTAAAATTGTTTTGTAAAATAGTTATGGAAATAGTTGTTTTCTTTTTGAAAATTAAAAACCAAAACAGAAAATAAAAACAACTTCTTTAAATTTGATTCTAAAAACAAAAAAACAGTTATAGTTTTCAAAACATTTTTTATAAAATAGGTCTTATCAAACGAATTTTTTAATTTTTTTATTCTGAAAACTAAGAAACTGTTTTCTAAAACAGAAATCAAACAGAGCCTAGGCCTTTGAGTTTGTTCTGACCAGCCATTTTGGCCCAACAAGTTAGGCCTAATATTAATAGTTCATATCTAGAATTTTCTAAAAGACATTTCAATGAGCCATATAATTTTATCACGGAATATTTCCCTTATTTTTGAGTTGGCCACTATGACAGTGGACACAACATACCTTGTCTCAAAGACAAGAGTTGGGATAAATCTTTAGTCTCTTTCTTTTATCTCATCTCTGAATATGATTCTTTCTTGAGAATCATATCATCTCTTCTATTTATTTTTTAAGCTATTACTCTATATAATATAGAGTCATCATGATCATTTACACATTTCCCCCGTTGATATACAGCGTAAAGCTCCAAGAGAGCCTTGGTTGATATCATGAATGCTAAGAGCACTCCTAAAGTGAAATAATTTATCCCTTGAGAGATACATGAGTGGCTCTTGCAGACTAGAGTTAATACTTACATATTCTAATCCCCAATCAAGTGGCGGAACCCAAAAATAAAAAAATATCATACAAAAAACACTATATAAAAATACTTCATAAAAAATTATTAATTAAATGAGCCAAGTTATACTATATAATTTTTTTCCTTATAAACTTTTACGATCATGTTATTATTATTAAATTAGAATTAAATTAATAATTCTCTTGATATCGTTTTATAACGTTAATTTGATTTTGATTTATTGATAACAAAAATAATTATATAAAAATTGAATGAAAAAATAAATTATAAATATAACCCCGTAATAATAATCCAACGTATTCAAAAATCCAATTTGTTGAATAATAATATTGCGGGGTCTAACCACCCTAAAAACCGGTCTAAGTCATACAATTGATCAACAATTCAACTACCGATCCGGTTCGGTTCGGTTCGCCATTGAACACCTTTCGCTCCGCTGAATCAGATTCGCAGCAATCGCAAATAATTAGATTGTGGGTTTTTTCCTGCGAATTATTTTTCACAGGTTGTGGGGTGTTCGATTTCTTCATCAAAATCCAATTTTTATTTTGAAATTTCAATTTTTTTTCTTCTTCTTATTTTCCAATCAAGCAATGGGTGATGATGCTGCTGATGCACCATTTTTGGAGCACCCCATATCAGAAGACACACTTCAGTTACTCTTTGGTGCTTCCAACTCCTCTAACTTGGAAAATTCCTTAGAGATTCTCATTCAGAATTCAAAATCTGATTTTGGGCGTTTGGACCTTGCTTCCAAAAGGGTTCTCCCTGCAGTGCTCAATATAGTTCTGTCACTATCTCATGCTTTTCATCATCATCATCATAATTATAATCATATTCTCTCTTTGTGTTTGAAGCTCCTCAGAAACTTGTTTGCTGGGGAAGTTGCAAACCAGAACTCGTTTCTTGAGCTTAATGGGGTTGTTGTTGTTTCTAGTATTTTGAGGTCAGAGGCTGGTTCTTCAGACCCTGACCATGGGTTGGTTCGTTGGGGTCTGCAGGTTCTGGCTAATGTTTCTTTGGCTGGGAAAGAGCATCAACGTGCTATTTGGGAAGAGCTCTACTCTGTTGGGTTTGTGTCTCTTGCAAGACTTGGCACCAAGGAGACTTGTGATCCATTGTGTATGGTGATTTATATATGTTGTGATGGAAACCCTGAATGGTTTAGAAATCTGTCCAATGATGATGGTTGGCCTGTAATGGCAGAAATTGTGAGAACTGCTTCTTCAGGTTAGTAAGTAGTTTCATGTATGGGTTTATCATCTATAATTTAACATGATCAGACAAAATTTCCTACACTCACAACATTTTGTGAGGCCCGCAGCAAAAAAAAAAAAAGACTCCGGCACGCAAAACGAATCTCTATAACATAACATAGACATTTTTCCTACAACATAACTCTTATAAAACCCTTCATGTATTTGCTTGTATACTTTCTATGCTATCATCATTAGGATTTTTAACCTGTAGCAATGATTTTATTAATGGGAATTATTTTTCTTATGCTGCATAAGAAACATGGTGGTGGAATGGAGAGGTGCAAGAGGCAATTAAACATAAGAATGAGTGCTTTAGATCTTTGCATAAAAGTCCCAGTGAAGAGAACTTGCAAAAGTTTAGATTTGCGAGAAAAAATGCGAAGAAAACAGTGCGAGAAGCTAGGGGCAAGGTTTTCGACGAGTTGTATATAAATCTTGGGAGCAAGGATGGTGAAAGAGGTATTTACAAACTTGCAAAGATAAGGGATAAGAAAAGTAAAGACCTCACCCAAGTTAGATGCATCAAGGATGAGAATCAAAAACTTCTGATGAGAGATGAAGATGTAAATGAAAGATGGTTGAACTACTTTAACAAGCTGTTTAATGGGGATGGAGATACAAGCGAGGTGGACTTGGAGGACGCGTATGATGATATGAATAGAAGATTTGTACGCAGAATTAATACTCATGAAGTTAAGGAAGCTTTAAAGAGGATGAAGACTAATAAAGCCTTGGGGCCTGATGGTGTGCCTATTGAAGTGTGGAGAGGCCTAGGGGATGTAGCAATAAAATGGTTGACCAGTCTTTTTAATAAGATTCTCCAGACAAATAAGATGCCTGATGCGTGGAGGAAAAGTATGATTGTGCCTATCTACAAAAACAAGGGAGATATACAGAATTGTTCAAACTATAGAGGCATTAAGCTAATGAGCCATACTATGAGGTTGTGGGAGAGGGTTATTGAACATCGCTTGAGGAGAGATACCAAGGTTTCTGTGAATCAATTTGGATTTATGCCAGGAAGATGTACCATGGAAGCCATTTTCTTGATGCGACAACTTATGGAAAGATACCGAGAAAAGAAGAAGGACTTGCATATGGTGTTCATAGACCTTGAGAAAGCATACGATAGGGTTCCAAGGAAAGTTTTATGGTGGGTTCTGGAGAAGAAAAAGGTTTCATCAAAGTATGTAAAGGCAATCCAGGATATGTATGATGGGGCTACTACATGTGTAAAAGCTTGTAACGGAACATCAAGTTATTTTCCTATCACGGTTGGTGTACACCAAGGGTCGGCTCTAAGTCCTTATCTTTTTGCCTTAGTTATGGATGAACTAACAAAAGATATTCAAGAGGAAGTGCCATGGTGTATGCTTTTTGCAGACGATATTGTGCTTATTGATGAGAGCAAGGAGGGTGTTAATAGAAAACTTGAATTGTGGAGAAGCACATTGGAATCCAAAGGATTCACATTAAGTCGAAGCAAGACTGAGTATCTGAAGTGTGAGTTTTCTCTGGTACGAGATGGGGACCAAGAGCCCGTGCATTTAATTGGTCAAGAGGTACCCAAAAAAGATGCTTTTAAATACTTGGGCTCCATTTTACAAAAAGGTGGAGAGATTGATGAGGATGTAAATCATAGAATCAGAGCAGGGTGGATGAAATGGCACAGTGCATCTGGGTTTTTGTGTGACCGCAAAATCCCCCTTAAGTTAAAAGGAAAATTCTATAAAACGGCAGTAAGACCGGCAATGCTATATGGAGCGGAATGCTGGCCAGCACATAGGCAACATGAGCATAAGATGGGAGTAGCAGAGATGAGGATGTTAAGGTGGATGTGTGGTTACACAAAGATGGATAAGATAAGAAATGAAGATATTCGACGAAAGTTCGGAGTAGTACCGGTTGCCAAGAAGATGAGAGAACATAGATTGAGGTGGTTTGGGCACGTGATGAGAAGGCCCCTGGATGCTCCTGTAAGAACAGAAGTTTGTTACCAAGAGCTCAACACAAAAAGAGGAAGAGGTCGGCCGAAACTTACTTGGGGGAAGGTAGTAAAACAAGATTTAATGGAGTGGGATATAGATTGGCGGACGATGTGTCTTAGAACGGAATGGAGAAAAGCTATAAGTATGGTGGAGGGTTAGACCCGTGGTTATTCCTATGTTCCAGATGGTCCCTTTTTAGTCCTTTTCCCCTTCATTTCCCCCACTTCTTCTTGTCCCTTTCTTGTTCACTTTTATTATTTATTATTTATATATATATATTATTTTTATTTTTATTTTTTTCTATAATTTTATATCTTTCATGTGGGTTCATCTACCACCGACCCCAATTAATTTGGGATAAAGGTGATGTTGATGTTGATGTTGATGTTAATATTTTTCTCAACCTTTTTGTATCTTTCATTTGGGTTCATCTACCACCGACCCCAATTAATTTGGGATAAAGGTGTTGTTGATGTTGATGTTGATGCTGATGCTGCGTAAGATAAGCATAAGATAAAAGTAATTTTTCTACGCTCACAAAAGGAAGAGAGAGGAGAGACAATAGGAAAAAGAGAAAAAATTTAAGGTGGATCCCGCGTAAAATTTGTGTGTGTAGGAAGATTGTTTTATCTTATGCAACGTAAGAAAAACAGTCCCCTTTATTTATTTATTTTCTTTCCTTATTCATTGGTTCATTCTTTTTTGCTTGTAATTCTATCGTTTGATTTAAATGGCCTTATAGAAAATTTGGTTTTTGACAAAACACAATGGCATTGTGTGATTTATGTAACCTACACCTAGGGGAGAATGTTGCTGCTGTTGTTGTTTGCTATGTGTCTGTGTTGTCATGAGTGTCACATGGGGTTAGGATGATTTTTAACTTATGACACTGATGCCTTTTTTTTCCCCCTTTCTTTTCTTGTCTCTTGTCTTATTCATTGGTTGCTACTGAACCAGCTAGTTTTGGTGAGGATTGGTTGAAGTTACTCCTTTCAAGAATCTGCCTTGAAGAATCTCAATTGACTGTGTTGTTTTCTAAATTACGGTTTATGGCTGTTCCTAAGGGTGAAGATACTGAGTTAAAAGATGATCAGTTTTCATCTGAACAAGCATTTCTTCTGCGGATCCTATCAGATATCACGAATGAGCGGATCAGAGATGTTACTGTTTCGAAGGATGTTGCATTGTCTGTTTTTGGAATATTCAAGAAGTCTATTGGGGTTCTTGACCATGCAACGAGAGGTAAGTCTGGTCTTCCTTGTGGCTCTGCTGCAGTTGATGTTCTTGGCTACTCTCTTACTATATTGAGGGACATTTGCGCGCAAGTTAGTGAGAGAGGTATTAGGGAGGATGCAAAGGATGTTGTTGATGTGCTATTGTCATATGGCCTCATAGAGTTGTGTTTATCTTTGCTTGGGGATCTTGAACCTCCAGCAATAATCAGGAAAGGAATCAAACAATTTGAGAATCAAGATGGTGCTAGTTACTCCTCTAAACCATGTCCTTACAAGGGCTTTAGGCGAGACATAGTTGCACTTATTGGTAATAGTGTATATAGAAGGAAGCATGCGCAAGACGAAATCCGGCATAGGAATGCAATTCTACTGCTATTGCAGCAGTGTGTTACTGATGAAGATAATCCTTTCCTGAGAGAATGGGGCATATGGTCTGTGAGGAATATGTTGGAGGGCAATGTAGAGAACCAAAGGGTTGTTGCTGAATTGGAGCTCCAGGGATCTGCTGATGTGCCTGAAATTGCTGCACTTGGTCTTCGAGTGGAAGTTAATCAGAGAACTAGACGACCAAAGCTTGTAAACGTCCCATGAAGGATCACTTGGATTTTACTAGTATGGTGTCTTCTCAAGAAAATGCATGGAGAAATTTCTCAAAAGCTGAACAGCAAAGGCAATGGTCCTTGTATGGTTCCTGTGTTTTGGACATATAATGTTAAATTTTTGACCAGTTATAAGGATGTAAGATTAATTGATTATATAAATTTAGGTGGAAAACCTATTCTGGAGGTAACAATGCCCCTGGTGTGGGAGATCATCTTCTGTACATCTGTAGTATGTACATCTGTCATTTGACAAGTGACACTTGGATAAAAAAAATAATTTTCTCTCCTTTCCATAAATCATGACAGTATTCCTTATTTTTTATTGGATAGATGCACTGAGTGGATGGTACAACAATAGTACCATAGATATTTCCCCGGTGTGGGGCCATAGATTTACAACTGCCATTTAAGTCACCAATTTTGCTCCACCATAATGATGCTTGGTTGGATTTTAGGTTCGGATTTTTTTTTTTCTCGTTTCTTTCCAAATTGAAATTGTTGTTTATATTGTCAATGGAAGCTCAAAAGAAAACTCATTTTAGAATAGAAAATTATAGTTGTCATAATAGTTTGTGATATTCGCCTGATAATACTCTTGACAATTTATCAAGCAGCCTCGGATGGGGGAGAAAAATAGTTAAAGATAAACTACAAGACACCTAATCACCAAAATCAATTAACAGAACAAAACCAAGATCATGATTTTTTTAGCATAGCAAGCAAGGATGCTGTCATATAGTAGGACTTTGTTACAAAATATAGAGCATTCCAGGTAAAGTATACAGGCACAAAACCCAGACTGAGTTTTGGGAAGTTTTTTTCTTGGATATATATATATGCTAGTATGATAATCAAGAATGTGGTCGTATGTTAATCCTCTAAGAAAGGAAAAAGAATAACCTGTAACTGTTTATGACTATACATTGTATTTGTTCAACTATCATGCATTCCAAAATTGTTTAACTTCTATTTTGTAATTTACATACATCTTATCCTAATGGCCAGCAGAGTGTGAAAGACTCAAAGTAATCAATTCATCAAATGGTTAGATTCTCCTTCATGGCAAGAAATGATCCAACTATTCTTCCTCCCACATCAGGGAACTCTTCTTGGCCAGGAAGGGATCTAACTTTGCCTTTCCGATCAACTTCTACTGGGTATTTAAGTATATGCCCCTCTTATCTATGTTATATCATTTGTTGAAAATTGGTTCCAGTTAATCTCACCCATTGCTCTAACCCTTCGCACACATTCAAGGCTCTCGGGTTGCAAGAAGTAGTCTTCAATGGTTCCTGTGTGTTCTGCCCAAAGTGACATCCTATATCCATGGATCTACATGGTATAGTTTCATAAAGATTTAGAATCAGGTTAATGGATTCCAAACATATATGCAGAGAATCAAAATCAAACTACTATCACTTAAAATATTCTTTTTGTGTAAATTCCATATACAGTCTCTCAGGAAGAGAACATGGTCTGACTACTAGAATTAATTGCATGGTTGAAAATTTATTCATATATAGTAGTTGACTATTAAGCATACAAAATCTCATTCAGCAACCCCAAAATAGTTGTGATGAGTTTTTGATGGAAGTGACTTGTCCTCTACATTTTAAGCATTGGTTTTGATGGCATTGAGTTATACGCCTTACTTTATTGTCTCTCAATTGGAATTTAATGAAGGGAAATTCGATATGATATTTTCATATGACTACTAAATATTTAATGATGTTTTGAAACCTCATCTTTTATGCTTGAAAGCCACCATAGAAACATGAAATTGGTTATATAAAAAATTAGCTTAGTAAGCAAATATTAGTGGCCAGTGCTGTAGAAAAATCTCACTTGTCCATGTGGATAAGATTGCTTTCTTGCCCAAGTATGATGAGGTTGGTAGGCTCCCATTGCAATCTCACTGTCCCTCGTGCCTTCCATTGAACGTTGATTGATATTTGCAGACCCCAATATCACATATTCATCATCAACTATCATTCCTTTTGAATGAACATAGATCATGAAACGCCGGCTATTTCGACTAGCTGCCTGGAAATAGAGCACAGCCATACAAATAATTTACTAGTGCATTCACTAAATAGAGATTGCATACCATAAAAAAAACATTATCAAGATGTTTATAATAAATAATGTCTCGAAAATAGCTTTCAGGAAATTAAGTACAAAACATTAAGACACTTGGATAGAGCACTATTTAATATGAGTAAAGCCCATTTTGGGTCCCTAACAAAAAATATGGTCCCCACTTTCATTCCTTAAAAAAAAAGTCAACTTTTGGTCCTTATACAGTTCCAGTTCTTTGAAAAAGTGGCACCTCAGAAATTCAATAAAGATCCAATTTAGTCGCTAAAAAAGGACTAATATGGATTTTATTTTTTTTGTAAGGGACGAAAATAGGGACCGTGTTTTTTGTTAGAGACCCAAAAGGGGCTTTACTCGTCTAATATATAACAGCTTGTTACTTTCTGATTGTCAAGGAGCAGTTTACATGCTAACATATCAAACAGCTATTTAGAAGCACTTTTTTTTTTCTTTTTTTCTCACATTGGAACAAGATGTCTAGCATTTTATATGGACTTCTTGTTTCACAATATGGGATTTATGATATAAATAGGGTATAGCAGCAGAAGAAATTTAACTGGGAAGAGGAGAACAAGGGACAAGGGTTGTTGGTAACATACTTGTGGACTATTAGCTGGGGGAGGAGGTCCTGACACAGTGAAATTGTCATGCATATTTATGACCTCTCGATTGCCAAGACAGAAAAAGTTCAAATAGTCTTGTGGGGAGAATGCTGCTTCAAGTCCGACCTCAACCAAAGCCTTGTATATTGTCTCATACATCATTTGCATTGTTTTATTCTGCAAAAAATATAAAAATAATAATAATAAAATTCTAGATTAGCATATGCATTAACCAAGTACTAACAGGTGCTATAGCTTTTTCCTTTGACATCAAGCAACAAAAAGTTTTGAACAACTGAGCAGTACCACTCATTTGACAGGCCATAAAGATATCTTAGTTTAAGAATAATTTAAGAGATTCCAATTTCTTTTTTCCTCCACACCTCATAGTAGTTTGGAATTACGAAATAATAATAAAAGGCCGACCCAGTTCAAATACCCACTTCGTGAGTGTCTGAGGAAGGGAATACTCTAGGCAGTCTTTCACATTATAATTAAATGAAAAATAAAAAGAAGTTATTCTAACTCTTTAAAATTATGAAGGTGACAAGGGTATTTTGCTTGACTATACATTATAATCTTTTTCAGTAAAATAGCCACTTGCTCTAGGGAGAAAGGATTAGAGGATAAAATAGGAAAATGATCTAATATGACAAGTTAGTGTAAAAGGATAAGGGGTATTGTTGTAAATAGCCAGTTGGCTAAGTGGTTACGTTTCCTGTTTAGGAGTAACAGCTGTACAAAGCTGTTACTGTTCAGTTAGGGGTACGTGGCTTCTGTTACAAACAGAATAAGGCAAACGTGTTATCTTCTCTCTTTATATAAGAGATTGTACACTGTTCATGATTAATATCAACAAGATAATGTTCATACTCTCTTTCTTCTCTCTCTCTCTCTTTTCCTTTTCTCTCTTCGGTTTCAGATCTTCTTTATGGTATCAGAGCCTCTCTCTTTGAGGGCCTGATACAGATCTCAGCTCACTATTGCTATGTCTTCCGCTTCGAAGTCTGTGTCACCGTCATCGTCTCCTTCGATGACCGGAAACACAACCGGAAACGTCTCAACCGAGAATCGCTCATCTTCTCCCTCGCTATTCAGCCATCAGATCTCTGTTAGACTAACAGAGAGCAATTTTCTTCTCTGGAACCAGGTTGTGGAACCTGTAATAACTTCTCATCAACTTCAACACTTTCTTGTTAACCCTAAAGTACCGCTTCAGTTCGAATCGGAGCAAGATCGCTTGGATGGAGTTGTCAATCATCTGTACACTGAGTGGATTCGTCAAGATCAGATGCTTCTGTCATGGATCCTTTCCACTATTTCAGAAGAATTTCTGAACGAAATCCTTGGAGTTAGTCATGCATATGAAGCTTGGGAGCAGATCCATAAGTTTTTTGAAGGAATGATGAAGTCAAGAGCTCACCAGCTCAGATCTGAGCTACGTACCATCAAGAAAGGTGGAAGATCTGTTGCTGAGTATCTTAGACGTATTAAATCTCTTTGTGATGAACTAAAAGCCATTAAAAGTGCAATTCCTGTTGATGAACAAACTGAACTCATACTTGCTGGTCTTCCTGCTGAGTTCAACGCCTTTGTCACCTCTGTCAGAGCACGTGAGAATCCTTATTCTCTCAATGATCTACGAGTTGAACTGATGTCTCATGAAATGATGCTCGCGCGACAAAATGAAGCTCTTCTTTCTGATTCAATGACTGTGAATGTTGTGCAAAAGGTCTCTCCTGAGTTAAAAGAAGCTAACAGACCTGAATTAGCGTCTGTAAGGTCTCCTCTTAGTGTTGTGCAACCAAATCTGGATCCAAATACATATAATCAGAGGTCATATGGTCAAAATTATGGAAGAGGCAGAGGTAGATCTTATACTCGAAGCAACAGAGGAGCTAGAGGTCGTGGACGTAGCAATGTTCAGTGTCAGCTCTGTTATAAATTTGGCCATGGAGTTCAGAGCTGCTGGTACAGGTTTGATGAGAACTTTGTACCTGAACTTTCTCCTCCAGAAGCTCCTCAGTACTTTCCATCAGCACAATCTCCATTTCAGAGATCTTATCAATATACCAGACCTACTGCTTCTCATCAACCTCAAGCCTTGGTGACAACTCATCAACCTCAAGCTTTGCTTAATGCTAATCCAACTCAAGGACCAGGTCTTCTTCCCACTCCTTCACATGCTCAAACAATTGATTGGTATCCGGATTCAGGTGCTTCTCATCATGTGACTGCCAATCCTCAGAACTTGTTGCAAAGCACACAACTGTCTGGTGCTGATCAGGTTTACATAGGGAATGGCCAAGGTTTGAAAGTGAATGCTATGGGCTGTTCTTCTTTCTCCTCCCCACTCCAACCACACACCTCTTTATATCTTAACAATCTTCTTCTTGTTCCTTCAATAACTAAGAATCTGATCAGTGTAAGTCAATTTGCTCGAGATAATGGTGTTTATTTTGAATTTCACCCTCTTGCTTGTTGTGTTAAATCTCAGGTATCTCATGAAGTCCTATTGGAAGGTGTCTTAGGACCAGATGGACTATACTGTTTTCAAGGAGTTCAACTCTCTCCCAACTCAAGTCAACAACCGAGTCAACATTCCTCTATTTCTGTTTCAACAATTACTTCTTGTAATCCACCACTAAACAGTAGCCTAGACCTTTCTCCTACTGTTCCCACTAGTGTAACCACACAGTGCACAGCTAATACAGCTTCTAGTTCTGTAAATTCTATAGGTTCCAACTATTTGTACTCACTTTGGCACTGTCGATTGGGGCATCCTCACACTGAGGCCCTCAACTCAGTTCTCAAACTTTGTAATATTCCTACTGTTAATAAAACAATTGATGATTTCTGTTCTGCCTGCTGTTTAGGTAAGATCCATCGTTTGCATTCTTCTCCTTCAACTAAAGTGTATGCAAAACCCTTTGATTTGGTTTTCAGTGATCTCTGGGGACCAGCTCCTGTTCAATCCACAATGGGATTTAGATATTACATCTCATTTGTTGATGCTCACTCTCGTTACACTTGGATTTATCCCTTAAAATAGAAATCAGAAGCCTTAGTTTTCTTCACCCAGTTTCAAAAACTTGTGTCAAACCATTTTCAGACCACTATTAAAGCTCTACAAACTGACTGGGGGGAGAGTTTCGCTCTTTTAATCAACTTCTCAAGCAACTTGGTATAGTGCATAGAATTGCTTGCCCACACACACATCATCAGAATGGTGTGGTAGAGAGGAAACATAGACATATAGTTGAGACTGGACTCACTCTTCTTGCTCATGCTTCCCTTCCCATCAAATTTTGGGATCATGCTTTTATTTCTGCCGTTTATCTCATTAATTCCCTACCCACTGCTGCCTTACACTTTGACATTCCTTTTGTCAAATTACACAACACCGTTCCTGACTACAAATCCTTCAAAGTTTTTGGTTGTGCCTGCTTCCCTTTCCTAAGACCCTACAATCATCATAAACTTGACTTTCGCAGCAGTGAATGTATTTTTCTTGGTTATTCATCAAGCCATAAGGGTTATAAATGCCTTAACTCTTCTGGGAGACTCTTTGTCTCAAAAGATGTCCTGTTTCATGAAACCAAATTTCCCTATCTTACCTGGTTTCCCTTAAACACAAACACAAATACTAGTCCTTCATGTCCTTCCTCTTCTGTCTCCAATTTAATTCCGCTGGTGGGACCTACATCTACTTTCCATCCTTCTGCCTCACCTCAGCCTTCAAACAGTAATAGTGCTGACTCAACCACTTCAAGGGCTCCTCTTCATATCTCGACTGCACCTGTCTCACCACCAACACACACCTGTCCTCTCCCAGCACCTATATCTCCCAGCTCCAGTTCTAGTTCGTCTGTTCCTAGCAGTGGTGACACGTCCAGTCCAGGTTCTTCTCTTGCCCTTTCCTTTTCTCCTTCTACTTCCTCTTCTTCTCATCTTAGTTCTGGTTCTGAGTATGTTCCATCTGGTTCTCTTCCTTCCTCACCTGATCATTCTATCCACACTCGGTCTAGAACTACACAAAGACCTCAAATTCTTTTAACCTCTGTTGAGCCTAGCACAATCAAACAGGCCTTGGCCAATCCTAATTGGCTTTCAGCCATGCAGTCCGAATTTAATGCTCTTCAAGCAAATAGCACTTGGTCATTGGTCTCTCTTCCTCCCAATAGGAAGGCTATTGGCTGCAAGTGGGTCTTTCGGGTTAAGGAAAATGTGGATGGCTCGGTTAATAGGTACAAGGCTCGGTTGGTAGCCAAAGGTTTTCATCAACAAGCTGGTTTTGATTATTCTGAGACATTCTCCCCAGTTGTTAAGCCTATCACCATTAGGACTGTTCTAACAATTGCAATTTCTTTTGGCTGGACACTGAGACAACTAGATGTTAATAATGCCTTTCTCAATGGCATTCTTGAGGAGGAGGTTTACATGCAGCAGCCTCCTGGTTTTGAATCACCTAATAGATCTCTTGTGTGCAGGTTACATAAAGCTCTCTATGGCTTAAAGCAAGCACCAAGGGCCTGGTTTGATAAGCTCAAAACAGCCTTATTGCATCTTGGTTTCATGGCTAGCAAATGTGATCCTTCCTTATTCATCTACAGGAAGTCTTCTCAATTGGTCTTTCTTCTAGTTTATGTTGATGATATAATCCTCACTGGGAGTGATTTAGGTTTCATACAATCTTTAATTCAGAAGCTGAATATCACCTTTGCTCTTAAAGATCTTGGTGATCTGGATTTTTTTCTTGGCATAGAAGTTCAGAAAACTTCATCTGGTGCTTTGATTCTCTCTCAAGCAAAATACATCAGAGATTTACTTCTCAAAGCCAATATGGCTGATGCAAAGGGCATTGCTACTCCACTTCAATCTGGTTGCAAGCTCTCTAAGTTTGGATCCAATTATTTTTCAGATCCCTTTCTCTATCGCTCTATTGTGGGAGCTTTACAGTATGCCACTCTCACCAGGCCAGAGATTAGTTATGCAGTCAATAAAGCCTGCCAATTCATGGCTCAGCCACTTGAAGTTCATTGGGCTGCTGTTAAAAGGATCCTACGCTATCTTAATGGCACTTTGTATCATGGGCTGTTGATGCAACCCTGCAATCCCAGTCATTTGTTCTCTATCACAGCCTTTTGTGATGCAGATTGGGCTAGTGATCCAGATGATCGACGATCTACTTCGGGTGCCTGTGTGTTTTTTGGTTCCAATCTTGTCTCATGGTGGTCTAAGAAACAGACTTTGGTGGCTCGCTCTAGCACTGAAGCAGAATATAGAAGTCTTGCTCTAGCTACTGCTGAAGTTCTTTGGCTCAAATCTCTTTTAATTGAGCTTCAAGTTCGACATCATCCTCCTCTCATTCTCTGTGACAACTTGAGCACTGTCTCCTTATCTCACAATCCTGTTCTGCATGCTCGTACAAAACATATGGAGTTGGATATCTTTTTTGTTAGGGAACATGTTATTGCCAAAGATATACGGGTTTGTCACATTCCTGCAATAGACCAAGTTGCTGACACTCTCACCAAAGGTCTCTCAGCTTCTCGTTTTGCTGTTTTACGGGACAAACTCATGGTGGTGGATTCTCATTCCTATTTCCATCCACCCTGAGTTTGCGGGGGCCTGTTAGTGTAAAAGGATAAGGGGTATTGTTGTAAATAGCCAGTTGGCTAAGTGGTTACGTTTCCTGTTTAGGAGTAACAGCTGTACAAAGCTGTTACTGTTCAGTTAGGGGTACGTGGCTTCTGTTACAAACAGTATAAGGCAAACGTGTTATCTTCTCTCTTTATATAAGAGATTGTACACTGTTCATGATTGATATCAACAAGATAATGTTCATACTCTCTTTCTTCTCTCTCTCTCTCTTTTCCTTTTCTCTCTTCGGTTTCAGATCTTCTAGAGCAATTTCCATTGGGATTAAATTATTAGCACCTGCCAAATCATGAAAATAAACATAATAAAAAAAAGAGATCTTCAAGATAAATTTATGTGACACCTCATTAACAATGCATTTTCATCCGGTATATGATAGAGAACATAGAAAAGATACAGCTGATAGAGGCTTCTCATGAGCATCCCTATAATTTAATTTTCAATGACCTTTTCTGCAAACCATCAAACAATGTGATATATCAGTTATTACATACTTGAGTAGCTTCCAGAGCCTTCAATGTATATGTAAAGAACCAATTCAACCCAAAAGCTTAAGCTTTTGAGTGATGCTATATTAATGGTTTTATATATTTCAACACGCCCCCTCACACGAGAGCCCACTGGGCTTGAAGGGTGGACAATGCACAGACTCACTTACCTGTGCGAAGAAAGAAATTCCACTAAAAAGAAAGTGGGGGGCGGTGAGGATTGAATCTGGTACACCGAGGCTCTGATACCATGTAAAAAACCAATTCAACTCAAGAGCTTAAGCTCTTGGGTGAGGCTACATTAATGGTTTTATATATCTCAACAGTATATAATCCACCTAGATGGCATACCTCACATCTGAAAGATTGTTTTTCTACACAAAATTTGTAGGTTACTCAATTAAATTTTTGAATGATTAATTCTCCAGACTGAATTCTGGCTTTGGATGATTTATCCAAACCAAAGCTGATACACCACGTTAATTCATGTTCTACAAAATCTTGAGGATAGTACCAGATGCACCTATTCAAGCATAAGCAACTGTTATGCAGAAAGAGGAGTTCCATACCAAGGTCTTTATGTTGACTCCAATTGAATGAAGACCCGATGAAATATTGATTCTCTATATAAATATAATGCTGTGCAGCACGAATGGCCTTCACATATGCTGTATGTATGCTCATGTCAATCAGCACATTCTTCCCACATACTAGGTTCTGTAAATATACAATAACACTTTACCTTCTCATAGTACATATAATACAAGTTGGTTGAAATCTGATGAATTGAAACCAAGCATGAAAAAGAAAATTTGAAACACAAAGCTTTCATTCACCTTGCCAGTTGCTTCTTTTGGATTCTTTGGAAATCCCTTGACAGAATTCGAATCAATTGAACGAAATATCTACATTCCAAAGTAAACAGAATCAATCATTTCATTTTAGAGTAAATGAGAAAAGAATTGCTCCTAGAACATCGAAATATCTATTCAGCATTAAATAACTAATTACCTGAACATGCCAAGCTTCAGGATCATCATCACCAACATAATGAGCATCATTCATGCCAATAACATCTGGAATTCTTTCCAGCCTAAGCAAAGCATCATCATATGAGATTTTCAACTTCTTTATACCATGAGGTTTTGAAGCTTTTAACCAGCGCTCCTCAAAGTTAGTTAAAACATCATAAGCTGCTGGACCATCAATTTTAGAATGCAAATCATGCCATGGCTCCCTTGGACAACCACCAATATTACCCTGTCATGAAATAACTCATATCATAGGAATAAAGTATTCTTGTTTCAAGCAATAATATTTAGAAATTGCAGTTTATTGGTTCCTAGCTACAGATTCCACCATGATTTAAATTGCTTGACTTCTAAACCTTATATAGCAGAACATCTCCATAAATTGTGGTTTTTGTAGGCAAAAATTAGATGTGCAATTAATGATCAAAAATTAAATATTCCCCATAAAAGAATGCACAAATATTTCTTGATTATGCTTTGACTTGGATTCATACATTTTGTAGTTTTTTACTTTTTTGTTTTTCCCTAAATGATTCCATTCATCCACTGCTTATCAAATAATTGATGAAAAAATATAGTTAGTCATGATCATGCGACAAAATGGAGTCTAAAATTAGAGATTACCGTGAAAGTAGGGTTGTGATAGTCATCTTTATGTATTGTCTGCAATGTCCTAAAGAGAGGATGGTGGGGAGTATCATATCGCCCGTCACACAAATCAAGTCCACCGACAAATGCTACGATTTTCCTTCTGTTATTTCCAGCATCAGCATCCACAATTACAGTTTTCTGATGATGCGTATATATTGTTCCAACTTCCTGATAAGTAGAAGACAAAGAAATTCCATTTAGAACTCTGAAACCAAAATTGTAGACATGATAACATATAAAGATGCTATTATTATTCCTAAGCTGATTAAATTAGAACCTTGATGGTTTCTTTTTTACTTTACTGCACAATGTTATCAATACTGCATGCTGCTTTTAGCTACTAACTGTATCTAAGAATAAGCAGACAGCATCAGCATTAAATTCTTGTAAGTTATTTGCATTGCCAGAAGTTGTGTGCAAATTTGTTAATGTCATTGTATATATTATCAATACAAATACAGAATATTTCAGCTGCAGATTGTATAAGAAGTCTATATTGTTTTGTAATCATAATGCTCAGGATTATGACACTAAAAATATTAGGCAAGCTACTAAATGGGATCACACTATTAGAGGTAATGAGTGATGACAAAACTTACACAATTGCCAAAAGAAAATAATAGTCCTAAGTTTAAATCCGGCAAAGAATGGCTGATTGACATCAACGAGAAACAACACTTGAGCACAATTTGTAGACAATTGAGCATGAATTAATAAAAAATATTT
>JAVKPL010007585.1:0-30501 GCA_032173675.1 Gastrolobium villosum
AATTTCGTTGAAAACAGATTAATAAAATAAATACAAAGGAAATTGATTTTGTAAGTTTTTCGACAGAAAATGGATTCCGTCGAAGATTTTTGACGGAAAATGAATTCCATCGAAAATGGATGAATAAAATAAATGCAAAAAAATTGATTTTGTGAAGTTTTTCGAAGATTTTTGACGGAAAATGGATTCCGTCGAAGATTTTTGACGGAAAATGAATTCCGTCGAAAATGGATGAATAAAATAAATGCAAAAGAAATTGATTTTATGAAGTTTTTCGACGGAAAATGGATTCCGTCGAAGATTTTTGACGGAAAATGAATTCCGTCGAAAACGGATGAATAAAATAAATGCAAAAGAAATTGATTTTGTGAAGTTTTTTCGGAAAATGGATTAATAAAATAAATGCAAAAGAAATTGTTGAAGATTTTTGACGAAAAATGAATTCCGTCGAAAACGGATGAATAAAATAAATGCAAAAGAAATTGATTTTGTGAAGTTTTTCGACGGAAAATGGATTCCGTTGAAGATTTTTGACGGAAAATGAATTCCGTCGAAAATGGATGAATAAAATAAATGCAAAAGAAATTGATTTTGTGAAGATTTTTGACGGAAAAAGAATTTCGTCGAAAATGGATTGAATAAAATAAATGCAAAAGAAATTGATTTTATGAAGTTTTTCGATGGAAAATGGATTCCGTCGAAGATTTTTGACGAAAATGTATTCCGTCGAAAATGGATGAATAAAATAAATGCAAAAGAAATTGATTTTGTGAAGTTTTTCGACTCCGGAAAATGAATTCCGTCGAAAATGGATTAATAAAATAAATGCAAAAGAAATTGATTTTATGAAGTTTTTCGACGGAAAATGGATTCCGTCGAAGATTTTTGACGGAAAATGAATTCCGTCGAAAATGGATGAATAAAATAAATGCAAAAGAAATTGATTTTGTGAAGTTTTTCGACGGAAAATGGATTCCGTCGAAGATTTTTGACGGAAAATGAATTCCGTCGAAAATGGATGAATAAAATAAATGCAAAAGAAATTGATTTTATGAAGTTTTTTCGACGAAAAATGGATTCCGTCGAAGATTTTTGACGAAAAATGTATTCCGTCGAAAATGGATGAATAAAATAAATGCAAAAGAAATGGATTCCGTCGAAGATTTTTGACGGAAAATGAATTCCGTCGAAAACGGATGAATAAAATAAATGCCGAAAATTTTCCGTGAAGATTTTTGACGGAAAATGAATTCCGTCGAAAATGGATGAATAAAATAAATGCAAAAGAAATTGATTTTGTGAAGTTTTTCGACGGAAAATGGATTCCGTCGAAGATTTTTGACGGAAAATGAATTCCGTCGAAAATGGATGAATAAAATAAATGCAAAAGAAATTGATTTTATGAAGTTTTTCGACGGAAAATGGATTCCGTCGAAGATTTTTGACGGAAAAATGAATTCCGTCGAAAATGGATGAATAAAATAAATGCAAAAGAAATTGATTTTGTGAAGATTTTTGACGGAAAATGAATTCCGTCGAAGATTTTTCGTCGAAAATGGATGAATAAAATAAATGCAAAAGAAATTGATTTTTGAAGTTTTTCGACGGAAAATGGATTCCGTCGAAGATTTTTGACGGAAAATGAATTCCGTCGAAATGGATGAATAAAATAAATGCAAAAGAAATTGATTTTGTGAAGTTTTTCGACAAAAAAAACGGATTCCGTCGAAGATTTTTGACGAAAAATGTATTCCGTCGAAAATGGATGAATAAAATAAATGCAAAAGAAATTGATTTTGTGAAGTTTTTCGACGGAAAAAGAATGAAAACGGATTCCGTCGAAAGATTTTTGACAGAAAATTAATTCCGTCGAAAATGGATGAATAAAATAAATGCAAAAGAAATTGATTTTGTGAAGTTTTTTAAACGAAAAATGGATTAAAAGAAATTGATTTTGTGAAGTTTTTGCCGGAAAATGGATTCCGTCGAACAATTTTGGACGGAAAATGAATTCCGTCGAAAATGGATGAATAAAATAAATGCAAAAGAAATTGATTTTATGAAGTTTTTCAATGGAAAAGGATTCCGTCGAAGATTTTTGACGAAAAATGTATTCCGTCGAAAATGGATGAATAAAATAAATGCAAAAGAAATTAATTTTGTGAAGTTTTTCGACGGAAAAAGAGATTTCGTCAAAAATGGATTTGCAAAAGAAATTGACGGAAAAAGAATTCCGTCGAAAATGAATGAATAAAATAAATGCAAAAGAAATTAATTTTTTGAAGTTTTTCGACGAAAAATGGATTCCATCGAAAATTTTTGACGAAAAATGTATTCCGTCGAAAACGGATGAATAAAATAAATGCAAAAGAAATTGATTTTGTGAAGATTTTTGACGGAAAATGAATTCCGTCGAAAATGGATGAATAAAATAAATGCAAAAGAAATTGATTTTGTAAAGTTTAATGCGTCGAAGAAATGGATTCCGTCGAAGTTTTGGACAGAAAATGAATTCCGTCGAAAACGGATTAATAAAATAAATGCAAAAGAAATTGATTTTATGAAGTTTTTCGATGGAAAATGGATTCCGTCGAAGATTTTTGACGAAAAATGAATTCCGTCGAAAATGGATGAATAAAATAAATGCAAAAGAAATTGATTTTGTGAAGTTTTTCGATGGAAAATGGATTCCATCAAAAACTGATTTTAAATGAAGAAATTGATGAATTCCGTCGAAAACGGATCGAAATGGATGAATAAAATAAATGCAAAAGAAATTGATTTTTGAAGTTTTTCGACGAAAAATGGATTCCGTCGAAGAATTTTGATTGGAAAATGAATTCCGTCGAAAATGGATGAATAAAATAAATGCAAAAGAAATTGATTTTGTGAAGTTTTTCGAACGGAAAGTAGATTCCGTCGAAAATTGATTTTGTGAAGACGGAAAATGAATTCCGTCGAAAATGGATGAATAAAATAAATGCAAAAGAAATTGATTTTGTGAAGTTTTTCGACTAAAAATGGATTCCGTCGAAGATTTTTGACGAAAAATGTATTCCGTCGAAAATGGATGAATAAAATAAATGCAAAAGAAATTAATTTTATGAAGTTTTTGACGAATGGATTCCGGGAAGAATGAATTCCGTCGAAAATGGATGAATAAAATAAATGCAAAAGAAATTGATTTTGTGAAGTTTGGAATGAATTCCGTCGAAAATGGATGAATAAAATAAATGCAAAAGAAATTGATTTTGTGAAAGTTTTTCGTCGAAAAATGGATTCCGTCGAAGATTTTGGACGGAAAATGAATTCCGTCGAAAATGGATGAATAAAATAAATGCAAAAGAAATTGATTTTATGAAGTTTTTCGATGGAAAATGGATTCCGTCGAAGATTTTTGACGAAAATGTATTCCGTCGAAAACAGATGAATAAAATAAATGCAAAAGAAATTGATTTTGTGAAGATTTTTGACGGAAAATGAATTCCGTCGAAAATGGATGAATAAAATAAATGCAAAAGAAATTGATTTTGTGAAGTTTTTCGAACGGAAAATGGATTCCGTCGAAGTATTTTGGACGGAAAATGAATTCCGTCGAAAATGGATGAATAAAATAAATGCAAAAGAAATTGATTTTATGAAGTTTTTCGATGGAAAATGGATTCCGTCGAAGATTTTTGACGGAAAATGAATTCCGTCGAAAATGGATGAATAAAATAAATGCAAAAGAAATTGATTTTGTGAAGTTTTTCAACGGAAAATTGACGGAAAATGAATTCCGTCGAAAATGGATGAATAAAATAAATGCAAAAGAAATTGATTTTGTTAAGTTTTTCGACGGAAAATAGATTCTGTCGAAGATTTTTGACGGAAATGAATTCCGTCGAAAATGGATGAATAAAATAAATGCCAAAGAAATTGATTTTATGAAGTTTTTCAACGAAAAATGGATTTTGTCGAAGATTTTTGACGAAAAATGTATTCCGTCGAAAACGGATGACTAAAATATATGCAAAAGAAATTGATTTTGTGTGATTTTGTGAATTTTTCGACGGAAAATGGATTCCGTAGAAAATGGATGAATAAAATAAATGCAAAAGAAATTGATTTTGTGATGTTTTTCGACGGAAAATGGATTCCGTCGAAGATTTTTGACGGAAAATGTATTCCGTCGAAAATGAATGAATTAAATTAATGCAAAAGAAATTTATTTTGTGAAGTTTTTCCACGGAAAATGAATTCCGTCGAACGTGGATTAATAAAATAAATGTAAAAGAATTTGATTTTTTGAAGTTTTTCGGCGGAAAATGGCGGAAAATGGATTCCGTCGAAGATTTTTGACGGAAAATGAATTCCGTCGAAAATGGATGAATAAAATAAATGCATAAGAAATTGATTTTATGAAGTTTTTCGGTGAAAAAAGGATTCCGTCGAACATTTTTGACGAAAAGTGTATTCCGTCGAAAACGGATGAATAAAATAAATGCAAAAGGAATTGATTTCGTGAAGTTTTTCGACGGAAAACAAATTCCGTCGAAAATGGATGAATAAAATAAATGCAAAAGAAATTGTTTTTTTGAAGATTTTCGACGGAAAATGGATTCCGTCGAAGATTTTTGACGGCAAATGAATTCCATCGAAAACGGATGAATAAAATAAATGCAAAAGAAATTGATTTTGTGAAGTTTTTCGACGGAAAATGGATTCGGTCGAAGATTTTGGACGGAAAATGTATTCCGCCGAAAACGGATGAATAAAATAAATGCAAAAGAAATTGATTTTGTGATGTTTTTCGACGGAAAAAGAATTGCGTCGAAAACGGATTAATAAAATAAATGCAAAAGAAATTGATTTTTTGAAGTTTTTCGACGGAAAATGAATTTCGTAGAAGATTTTTGATGGAAAATGGATTCCGTCGAAGATTTTTGACAGAAAATGAATTCCGTCGAAAACGGATGAATAAAATAAATGCAAAAGAAATTGATTTTGTGAAGTTTTCCGACGGAAAATAGATTCCGTCGAAGATTTTTGACGGAAAATGAATTCCGTCGAAAATGGATGAATAAAATAAATGCAAAAGAAATTGATTTTATGAAGTTTTTCGACGAAAAAAGGATTCCGTCGAAGATTTTTGACGAAAAATGAATTCCGTCGAAAACGGATGAATAAAATAAATGCAAAAGAAATTGATTTTGTGAAGTTTTTCGACGGAAAACAAATTCCGTCGAAAACGGATGAATAAAATAAATGCAAAAGAAATTTTTTTTGTGAAGTTTTTCGACGGAAAATGGATTCCGTAGAAGATTTTTGACGGAAAATGATTTTCGTCGAAGACTTTTGACGGAAAATGAATTCCATCGAAAACGGATGAATAAAATAAATGCAAAAGAAATTGATTTTGTGACGATTTTCGAATGAAAACGGATTCCGTCGAAAATGGATGAATAAAATAAATGCAAAAGAAATTGGTTTTGTGAAGTTTTTCGACGGAAAATGGATTCCGTCGAAGATTTTTGACGGAAAATGTATTCCATCGAAAATGGATGAATTAAATTAATGCAAAAGAAATTGATTTTGTGAAGTTTTTCGACGGAAAACAAATTCCGTCGAAAACAGATGAATAAAATAAATCCAAAAGAAATTGATTTTGTGAAGTTTTTCGACGGAAAATGGATTCCGTAGAAAATGGATGAATAAAATAAATGCAAAAGAAATTGATTTTGTGAAGTTTTTCGACGGAAAATGGATTCCGTCGAAGATTTTGGACGGAAAATGAATTCCGTCGTAAATGGATGAATAAAATAAATGCAAAAGAAATTGATTTTATGAAGTTTTTCGACGAAAAATGTATTCCGTCGAAAACGGATTAATAAAATAAATGCAAAAGAAATTGATTTTGTGAAGATTTTTAACGGAAAATGAATTCCATCGAAAACGGATGAATAAAATAAATGCAAAAGAAATTGATTTTGTGAAGTTTTTCGATGGAAAATGGTTTCCGTCGAAGATTTTTGACAAAAAATGAATTCCGTCGAAAATGGATGAATAAAATAAATGCCAAAGAAATTGATTTTATGAAGTTTTTCAACGAAAAATGGATTTTGTCGAAGATTTTTGACGAAAAATGTATTCCGTCGAAAACGGATGACTAAAATATATGCAAAAGAAATTGATTTTGTGAAGCTTTTCAACGGAAAATGGATTTCGTCGAAGATTTTTGACTGAAAATGTATTCCGTCGAAAACTGTTGAATAAAATAAATGCAAAAGAAATTGATTTTGTGAATTTTTCGACGGAA
Organism: Gastrolobium villosum; assembly: GCA_032173675.1. Lineage (NCBI taxonomy): Eukaryota > Viridiplantae > Streptophyta > Magnoliopsida > Fabales > Fabaceae > Gastrolobium > Gastrolobium villosum. The sequence continues at coordinate 6,299 of JAVKPL010007585.1, forward strand.
AATGGATTCCGTAGAAAATGGATGAATAAAATAAATGCAAAAGAAATTGATTTTGTGATGTTTTTCGACGGAAAATGGATTCCGTCGAAGATTTTTGACGGAAAATGTATTCCGTCGAAAATGAATGAATTAAATTAATGCAAAAGAAATTTATTTTGTGAAGTTTTTCAACGGAAAATGAATTCCGTCGAACGTGGATTAATAAAATAAATGTAAAAGAATTTGATTTTTTGAAGTTTTTCGGCGGAAAATGGATTCCGTAGAAGATTTTTGATGGAAAATGGATTCCGTCGAAGATTTTTGACGGAAAATGAATTCCGTCGAAAATGGATGAATAAAATAAATGCATAAGAAATTGATTTTATGAAGTTTTTCGGTGAAAAAAGGATTCCGTCGAACATTTTTGACGAAAAGTGTATTCCGTCGAAAACGGATGAATAAAATAAATGCAAAAGGAATTGATTTCGTGAAGTTTTTCGACGGAAAACAAATTCCGTCGAAAATGGATGAATAAAATAAATGCAAAAGAAATTGTTTTTTTGAAGATTTTCGACGGAAAATGGATTCCGTCGAAGATTTTTGACGGCAAATGAATTCCATCGAAAACGGATTAATAAAATAAATGCAAAAGAAATTGATTTTGTGAATTTTTTCGACGGAAAATGGATTCGGTCGAAGATTTTGGACGGAAAATGTATTCCGCCGAAAACGGATGAATAAAATAAATGCAAAAGAAATTGATTTTGTGATGTTTTTCGACGGAAAAAGAATTGCGTCGAAAACGGATTAATAAAATAAATGCAAAAGAAATTGATTTTTTGAAGTTTTTCGACGGAAAATGAATTTCGTAGAAGATTTTTGATGGAAAATGGATTCCGTCGAAGATTTTTGACAGAAAATGAATTCCGTCGAAAACGGATGAATAAAATAAATGCAAAAGAAATTGATTTTGTGAAGTTTTTCGACGGAAAATAGATTCCGTCGAAGATTTTTGACGGAAAATGAATTCCGTCGAAAATGGATGAATAAAATAAATGCAAAAGAAATTGATTTTATGAAGTTTTTCGACGAAAAAAGGATTCCGTCGAAGATTTTTGACGAAAAATGAATTCCGTCGAAAACGGATGAATAAAATAAATGCAAAAGAAATTGATTTTGTGAAGTTTTTCGACGGAAAACAAATTCCGTCGAAAACGGATGAATAAAATAAATGCAAAAGAAATTTTTTTTGTGAAGTTTTTCGACGGAAAATGGATTCCGTAGAAGATTTTTGACGGAAAATGATTTCCGTCGAAGACTTTTGACGGAAAATGAATTCGATCGAAAATGGATGAATAAAATAAATGCAAAAGAAATTGATTTTGTGACGATTTTCGAATGAAAACGGATTCCGTCGAAAATGGATGAATAAAATAAATGCAAAAGAAATTGGTTTTGTGAAGTTTTTCGACGGAAAATGGATTCCGTCGAAGATTTTTGACGGAAAATGTATTCCATCGAAAATGGATGAATTAAATTAATGCAAAAGAAATTGATTTTGTGAAGTTTTTCGACGGAAAACAAATTCCGTCGAAAACAGATGAATAAAATAAATCCAAAAGAAATTGATTTTGTGAAGTTTTTCGACGGAAAATGGATTTCGTAGAAAATGGATGAATAAAATAAATGCAAAAGAAATTGATTTTGTGAAGTTTTTCGACGGAAAATGGATTCCGTCGAAGATTTTGGACGGAAAATGAATTCCGTCGTAAATGGATGAATAAAATAAATGCAAAAGAAATTGATTTTATGAAGTTTTTCGACGAAAAATGTATTCCGTCGAAAACGGATTAATAAAATAAATGCAAAAGAAATTGATTTTGTGAAGATTTTTAACGGAAAATGAATTCCATCGAAAACGGATGAATAAAATAAATGCAAAAGAAATTGATTTTGTGAAGTTTTTCGATGGAAAATGGTTTCCGTCGAAGATTTTTGACAAAAAATGAATTCCGTCGAAAATGGATGAATAAAATAAATGCCAAAGAAATTGATTTTATGAAGTTTTTCAACGAAAAATGGATTCTGTCGAAGATTTTTGACGAATTATGTATTCCGTCGAAAACGGATGACTAAAATATATGCAAAAGAAATTGATTTTGTGAAGCTTTTCAACGGAAAATGGATTTCGTCGAAGATTTTTGACTGAAAATGTATTCCGTCGAAAACTGTTGAATAAAATAAATGCAAAAGAAATTGATTTTGTGAATTTTTCGACTGAAAATGGATTCCGTAGAAAATAGATGAATAAAATAAATGCCAAAGAAATTGATTTTGTGATGTTTTTCGACGGAAAATGGATTCCGTCGAAGATTTTTGACGGAAAATGTATTCCGTCGAAAATGAATGAATTAAATTAATGCAAAAGAAATTTATTTTGTGAAGTTTTTCAACGGAAAATGAATTCCGTCGAACGTGGATTAATAAAATAAATGTAAAAGAATTTGATTTTTTGAAGTTTTTCGGCGGAAAATGGATTCCGTAGAAGATTTTTGATGGAAAATAATTTAAATGCAAAAGAAAATTGAGTTTTTCGTTCCGTCGAAGATTTTTGACGGAAAAACGAATAAAATAAATGCAAAAGAAATTGATGTCCGGACCGTCGAAAAATGAATAAAATAAATGCAAAAGAAATTGATTTTGTGAAGTTTTTCGACGGAAAAAGGATTCCGTCGAAGATTTTTGAAGGAAAATGAATTCCGTCGAAAATGGATGAATAAAATAAATGTAAAAGAAATTGATTTTATGAAGTTTTTCGATGAAAAATGGATTCCGTCGAACATTTTTGACGAAAAATGTATTATGTCGAAAACGGATGAATAAAATAAATGCAAAAGAAATTGATTTTGTGAAGTTTTTCGACGGAAAACAAATTCCGTCGAAAACGGATGAATAAAATAAATGCAAAAGAAATTGATTTTGTGAAGATTTTTGACGGAAAATGGATTCCGTCGAAGATTTTTGACGGAAAATGAATTCCATCGAAAATGGATGAATAAAATAAATGAAAAAGAAATTGATTTTGTGAAGTTTTTCGACGGAAAATAGATTAGGTCGAAAATTTTTGACGGAAAATGTATTCCGTCGAGAACGGATGAATAAAATAAATGCAAAAGAAATTGATTTTGTGAAGTTTTTCAACGGAAAAAGAATTGCGTCGCAAACGGATTAATAAAATAAATGCAAAAGAAATTGATTTTTTGAAGTTTTTCGACGGAAAAAGGATTTCGTAGAAGATTCTTGATGGAAATTGGATTCCGTCGAAGTTTTTTGACAGAAAATGAATTCCGTCGATATCGGATAAATAAAATAAATGCAAAAGAAATTGATTTTGTGAAGTTTTTCGACGGAAAATCGATTCCGTCGAAGATTTTGGACGGAAAACGAATACCGTCGAAAATGGATGAATAAAATAAATGAAAAAAAATTGATTTTGTGAAGTTTTTCGACGGAAAATGGATTCCGTCGAAAATGGATGAATAAAATAAATGCAAAAGAAATTGATTTTGTGAAGTTTTTCGACGGAAAATGGATTCCGTCGAAGATTTTTGACGGAAAATGAATTCCGTCGAAAATGGATGAATAAAATAAATGCATAAGAAATTGATTTTATGAAGTTTTTCGGTGAAAAAAGGATTCCGTCGAACATTTTTGACGAAAAGTGTATTCCGTCGAAAACGGATGAATAAAATAAATGCAAAAGAAATTGATTTCGTGAAGTTTTTCGACGGAAAACAAATTCCGTCGAAAATGGATGAATAAAATAAATGCAAAAGAAATTGTTTTTGTGAAGATTTTCGACGGAATCCATTTTCCGTCGAAGATTTTTGACGGCAAATGAATTCCATCGAAAACGGATGAATAAAATAAATGCAAAAGAAATTGATTTTGTGAAGTTTTTCGACGGAAAATGGATTCGGTCGAAGATTTTGGACGGAAAATGTATTCCGCCGAAAACGGATGAATAAAATAAATGCAAAAGAAATTGATTTTGTGATGTTTTTCGACGGAAAAAGAATTGCGTCGAAAACGGATTAATAAAATAAATGCAAAAGAAATTGATTTTTTGAAGTTTTTCGACGGAAAATGAATTTCGTAGAAGATTTTTGATGGAAAATGGATTCCGTCGAAGATTTTTGACAGAAAATGAATTCCGTCGAAAACGGATGAATAAAATAAATGCAAAAGAAATTGATTTTGTGAAGTTTTTCGACGGAAAATAGATTCCGTCGAAGATTTTTGACGGAAAATGAATTCCGTCGAAAATGGATGAATAAAATAAATGCAAAAGAAATTGATTTTATGAAGTTTTTCGACGAAAAAAGGATTCCGTCGAAGATTTTTGACGAAAAATGAATTCCGTCGAAAACGGATGAATAAAATAAATGCAAAAGAAATTGATTTTGTGAAGTTTTTCGACGGAAAACAAATTCCGTCGAAAACGGATGAATAAAATAAATGCAAAAGAAATTTTTTTTGTGAAGTTTTTCGACGAAAATGGATAAATAAAATAAATGGAAAATGGATTCCGTAGAAGATTTTTGACGGAAAATGATTTCCGTCGAAGATTTTTGGACGGAAAATGAATTCCATCGAAAACGGATGAATAAAATAAATGCAAAAGAAATTGATTTTGTGACGATTTTCGAATGAAAACGGATTCCGTCGAAAATGGATGAATAAAATAAATGCAAAAGAAATTGGTTTTGTGAAGTTTTTCGACGGAAAATGGATTCCGTCGAAGATTTTTGACGGAAAATGTATTCCATCGAAAATGGATGAATTAAATTAATGCAAAAGAAATTGATTTTGTGAAGTTTTTCGACGGAAAACAAATTCCGTCGAAAACAGATGAATAAAATAAATCCAAAAGAAATTGATTTTGTGAAGTTTTTCGACGGAAAATGGATTCCGTAGAAAATGGATGAATAAAATAAATGCAAAAGAAATTGATTTTGTGAAGTTTTTCGACGGAAAATGGATTCTGTCGAAGATTTTGGACGGAAAATGAATTCCGTCGTAAATGGATGAATAAAATAAATGCAAAAGAAATTGATTTTATGAAGTTTTTCGACGGAAAATGTATTCCGTCGAAAACGGATTAATAAAATAAATGCAAAAGAAATTGATTTTGTGGAGATTTTTAACGGAAAATGAATTCCATCGAAAACGGATGAATAAAATAAATGCAAAAGAAATTGATTTTGTGAAGTTTTTCGATGGAAAATGGTTTCCGTCGAAGATTTTTGACAAAAAATGAATTCCGTCGAAAATGGATGAATAAAATAAATGCCAAAGAAATTGATTTTATGAAGTTTTTCAACAAAAATGGATTTTGTCGAAGATTTTTGACGAAAAATGTATTCCGTCGAAAACGGATGACTAAAATATATGCAAAAGAAATTGATTTTGTGAAGCTTTTCAACGGAAAATGGATTTCGTCGAAGATTTTTGACTGAAAATGTATTCCGTCGAAAACTGTTGAATAAAATAAATGCAAAAGAAATTGATTTTGTGAATTTTTCGACGAAAAAAGGATTCCGTCGAAGATTTTTGACAAAAAATGAATTCCGTCGAAAACGGATGAATAAAATAAATGCAAAAGAAATTGATTTTGTGAAGTTTTTCGACGGAAAACAAATTCCGTCGAAAACGGATGAATAAAATAAATGCAAAAGAAATTTTTTTTGTGAAGTTTTTCGACGGAAAATGGATTCCGTAGAAGATTTTTGACGGAAAATGATTTCCGTCGAAGACTTTTGACGGAAAATGAATTCCATCGAAAACGGATGAATAAAATAAATGCAAAAGAAATTGATTTTGTGACGATTTTCGAATGAAAACGGATTCCGTCGAAAATGGATGAATAAAATAAATGCAAAAGAAATTGGTTTTGTGAAGTTTTTCGACGGAAAATGGATTCCGTCGAAGATTTTTGACGGAAAATGTATTCCATCGAAAATGGATGAATTAAATTAATGCAAAAGAAATTGATTTTGTGAAGTTTTTCGACGGAAAACAAATTCCGTCGAAAACAGATGAATAAAATAAATCCAAAAGAAATTGATTTTGTGAAGTTTTTCGACGGAAAATGGATTCCGTAGAAAATGAATGAATAAAATAAATGCAAAAGAAATTGATTTTGTGAAGTTTTTCGACGGAAAATGGATTGCGTCGAAGATTTTGGACGGAAAATGAATTCCGTCGTAAATGGATGAATAAAATAAATTGCAAAAGAAATTGATTTTGTGAAGTTTTTCGACGGAAAAAGAATTCCGTCGAAAACGGATTAATAAAATAAATGCAAAAGAAATTGATTTTGTGAAGATTTTTAACGGAAAATGAATTCCATCGAAAACGGATGAATAAAATAAATGCAAAAGAAATTGATTTTGTGAAGTTTTTCGACGGAAAATGGTTTCCGTCGAAGATTTTTGACAAAAAATGAATTCTGTCGAAAATGGATGAATAAAATAAATGCCAAAGAAATTGATTTTATGAAGTTTTTCAACGAAAAATGGATTCCGTCGAAGATTTTTGACGAAAAATGTATTCCGTCGAAAACGGATGACTAAAATATATGCAAAAGAAATTATTTTGTGAAGTTTTTCGACGGAAAAAGAATTTCGTCGAAAACGGATTAATAAAATAAATGCAAAAGAAACTGATTATTTGAAGTTTTTCGACGGAAAATGGATTCCGTAGAAGATTTTTGATGGAAAATGGATTTCGTCGAAGATTTTTGATGGAATATGGATTTCGTCGAAAACAGATGAATAAAATAAATGCAAAAGAAATTGATTTTGTGAAATTTTTCGACGGAAAATGGATTCCGTTGAAGATTTTTGACGGAAAATGAATTCCATCGAAAACGGATGAATTAAATAAATGCAAAAGAAATTGATTTTGTGAAGCTTTTCAACGGAAAATGGATTTCGTCGAAGATTTTTGACTGAAAATGTATTCCGTCGAAAACTGTTGAATAAAATAAATGCAAAAGAAATTGATTTTGTGAATTTTTCGACGGAAAATGGATTCCGTAGAAAATGGATGAATAAAATAAATGCAAAAGAAATTGATTTTGTGATGTTTTTCGACGGAAAATGGATTCCGTCGAAGATTTTTGACGGAAAATGTATTCCGTCGAACATGAATGAATTAAATTAAAGCAAAAGAAATTTATTTTGTGAAGTTTTTCAACGGAAAATGAATTCCGTCGAACGTGGATTAATAAAATAAATGTAAAAGAATTTGATTTTTTGAAGTTTTTCGGCGGAAAATGGATTCCGTAGAAGATTTTTGATGGAAAATGGATTCCGTCGAAGATTTTTGACGGAAAATGAATTCCGACGAAAATGGATGAATAAAATAAATGCAAAAGAAATTGATTTTGTGAAGTTTTTCGACGGAAAAAGGATTCCGTCGAAGATTTTTGAAGGAAAATGAATTCCGTCGAAAATGGATGAATAAAATAAATGTAAAAGAAATTGATTTTATGAAGTTTTGCGATGAAAAATGGATTCCGTCGAACATTTTTGACGAAAAATGTATTATGTCGAAAACGGATGAATAAAATAAATGCAAAAGAAATTGATTTTGTGAAGTTTTTCGACGGAAAACAAATTCCGTCGAAAACGGATGAATAAAATAAATGCAAAAGAAATTGATTTTGTGAAGATTTTTGACGGAAAATGGATTCCGTCGAAGATTTTTGACGGAAAATGAATTCCATCGAAAATGGATGAATAAAATAAATGAAAAAGAAATTGATTTTGTGAAGTTTTTCGACGGAAAATAGATTAGGTCGAAAATTTTTGACGGAAAATGTATTCCGTCGAGAACGGATGAATAAAATAAATGCAAAAGAAATTGATTTTGTGAAGTTTTTCAACGGAAAAAGAATTGCGTCGAAAACGGATTAATAAAATAAATGCAAAAGAAATTGATTTTTTGAAGTTTTTCGACGGAAAAAGGATTTCGTAGAAGATTCTTGATGGAAAATGGATTCCGTCGAAGATTTTTGACAGAAAATGAATTCCGTCGATATCGGATAAATAAAATAAATGGAAAAGAAATTGATTTTGTGAAGTTTTTCGACGGAAAATCGATTCCGTCGAAGATTTTGGACGGAAAACGAATACCGTCGAAAATGGATGAATAAAATAAATGAAAAAAAATTGATTTTGTGATGTTTTTCGACGGAAAATGGATTCCGTCGAGAATGGATGAATAAAATAAATGCAAAAGAAATTGATTTTGTGAAGTTTTTAGACGGAAAATGGATTCCGTCGAAGATTTTTGACGGAAAATGAATTCCGTCGAAAATGGATGAATAAAATAAATGCATAAGAAATTGATTTTATGAAGTTTTTCGGTGAAAAAAGGATTCCGTCGAACATTTTTGACGAAAAGTGTATTCCGTCGAAAACGGATGAATAAAATAAATGCAAAAGGAATTGATTTCGTGAAGTTTTTCGACGGAAAACAAATTCCGTCGAAAATGGATGAATAAAATAAATGCAAAAGAAATTGTTTTTTTGAAGATTTTCGACAGAAAATGGATTCCGTCGAAGATTTTTGACGGCAAATGAATTCCATCGAAAACGGATGAATAAAATAAATGCAAAAGAAATTGATTTTGTGAAGTTTTTCGACGGAAAATGGATTCGGTCGAAGATTTTGGACGGAAAATGTATTCCGCCGAAAACGGATGAATAAAATAAATGCAAAAGAAATTGATTTTGTGATGTTTTTCGACGGAAAAAGAATTGCGTCGAAAACGGATTAATAAAATAAATGCAAAAGAAATTGATTTTTTGAAGTTTTTCGACGGAAAATGAATTTCGTAGAAGATTTTTGATGGAAAATGGATTCCGTCGAAGATTTTTGACAGAAAATGAATTCCGTCGAAAACGGATGAATAAAATAAATGCAAAAGAAATTGATTTTGTGAAGTTTTCCGACGGAAAATAGATTCCGTCGAAGATTTTTGACGGAAAATGAATTCCGTCGAAAATGGATGAATAAAATAAATGCAAAAGAAATTGATTTTATGAAGTTTTTCGACGAAAAAAGGATTCCGTCGAAGATTTTTGACGAAAAATGAATTCCGTCGAAAACGGATGAATAAAATAAATGCAAAAGAAATTGATTTTGTGAAGTTTTTCGACGGAAAACAAATTCCGTCGAAAACGGATGAATAAAATAAATGCAAAAGAAATTTTTTTTGTGAAGTTTTTCGACGGAAAATGGATTCCGTAGAAGATTTTTGACGGAAAATGATTTCCGTCGAAGACTTTTGACGGAAAATGAATTCCATCGAAAACGGATGAATAAAATAAATGCAAAAGAAATTGATTTTGTGACGATTTTCGAATGAAAACGGATTCCGTCGAAAATGGATGAATAAAATAAATGCAAAAGAAATTGGTTTTGTGAAGTTTTTCGACGGAAAATGGATTCCGTCGAAGATTTTTGACGGAAAATGTATTCCATCGAAAATGGATGAATTAAATTAATGCAAAAGAAATTGATTTTGTGAAGTTTTTCGACGGAAAACAAATTCCGTCGAAAACAGATGAATAAAATAAATCCAAAAGAAATTGATTTTGTGAAGTTTTTCGACGGAAAATGGATTCCGTAGAAAATGGATGAATAAAATAAATGCAAAAGAAATTGATTTTGTGAAGTTTTTCGACGGAAAATGGATTCTGTCGAAGATTTTGGACGGAAAATGAATTCCGTCGTAAATGGATGAATAAAATAAATGCAAAAGAAATTGATTTTATGAAGTTTTTCGACGAAAAATGTATTCCGTCGAAAACGGATTAATAAAATAAATGCAAAAGAAATTGATTTTGTGAAGATTTTTAACGGAAAATGAATTCCATCGAAAACGGATGAATAAAATAAATGCAAAAGAAATTGATTTTGTGAAGTTTTTCGATGGAAAATGGTTTCCGTCGAAGATTTTTGACAAAAAATGAATTCCGTCGAAAATGGATGAATAAAATAAATGCCAAAGAAATTGATTTTATGAAGTTTTTCAACAAAAATGGATTTTGTCGAAGATTTTTGACGAAAAATGTATTCCGTCGAAAACGGATGACTAAAATATATGCAAAAGAAATTGATTTTGTGAAGCTTTTCAACGGAAAATGGATTTCGTCGAAGATTTTTGACTGAAAATGTATTCCGTCGAAAACTGTTGAATAAAATAAATGCAAAAGAAATTGATTTTGTGAATTTTTCGACGGAAAATGGATTCCGTAGAAAATGGATGAATAAAATAAATGCAAAAGAAATTGATTTTGTGATGTTTTTCGACGGAAAATGGATTCCGTCGAAGATTTTTGACGGAAAATGTATTCCGTCGAAAATGAATGAATTAAATTAATGCAAAAGAAATTTATTTTGTGAAGTTTTTCAACGGAAAATGAATTCCGTCGAACGTGGATTAATAAAATAAAACTAAAAGAATTTGATTTTTTGAAGTTTTTCGGATTCCGTAGAAGATTTTTGATGGAAAATGGATTCCGTCGAAGATTTTTGACGGAAAATGAATTCCGTCGAAAATGGATGAATAAAATAAATGCATAAGAAATTGATTTTATGAAGTTTTTCGGTGAAAAAAGGATTCCGTCGAACATTTTTGACGAAAAGTGTATTCCGTCGAAAACGGATGAATAAAATAAATGCAAAAGGAATTGATTTCGTGAAGTTTTTCGACGGAAAACAAATTCCGTCGAAAATGGATGAATAAAATAAATGCAAAAGAAATTGTTTTTTTGAAGATTTTCGACGGAAAATGGATTCCGTCGAAGATTTTTGACGGCAAATGAATTCCATCGAAAACGGATGAATAAAATAAATGCATAAGAAATTGATTTTGTGAAGTTTTTCGACGGAAAATGGATTCGGTCGAAGATTTTGGACGGAAAATGTATTCCGCCGAAAACGGATGAATAAAATAAATGCAAAAGAAATTGATTTTGTGATGTTTTTCGACGGAAAAAGAATTGCGTCGAAAACGGATTAATAAAATAAATGCAAAAGAAATTGATTTTTTGAAGTTTTTCGACGGAAAATGAATTTCGTAGAAGATTTTTGATGGAAAATGGATTCCGTCGAAGATTTTTGACAGAAAATGAATTCCGTCGAAAACGGATGAATAAAATAAATGCAAAAGAAATTGATTTTGTGAAGTTTTTCGACGGAAAATAGATTCCGTCGAAGATTTTTGACGGAAAATGAATTCCGTCGAAAATGGATGAATAAAATAAATGCAAAAGAAATTGATTTTATGAAGTTTTTCGACGAAAAAAGGATTCCGTCGAAGATTTTTGACGAAAAATGAATTCCGTCGAAAACGGATGAATAAAATAAATGCAAAAGAAATTGATTTTGTGAAGTTTTTCGACGGAAAACAAATTCCGTCGAAAACGGATGAATAAAATAAATGCAAAAGAAATTTTTTTTGTGAAGTTTTTCGACGGAAAATGGATTCCGTAGAAGATTTTTGACGGAAAATGATTTCCGTCGAAGACTTTTGACGGAAAATGAATTCGATCGAAAACGGATGAATAAAATAAATGCAAAAGAAATTGATTTTGTGACGATTTTCGAATGAAAACGGATTCCGTCGAAAATGGATGAATAAAATAAATGCAAAAGAAATTGGTTTTGTGAAGTTTTTCGACGGAAAATGGATTCCGTCGAAGATTTTTGACGGAAAATGTATTCCATCGAAAATGGATGAATTAAATTAATGCAAAAGAAATTGATTTTGTGAAGTTTTTCGACGGAAAACAAATTCCGTCGAAAACAGATGAATAAAATAAATCCAAAAGAAATTGATTTTGTGAAGTTTTTCGACGGAAAATGGATTTCGTAGAAAATGGATGAATAAAATAAATGCAAAAGAAATTGATTTTGTGAAGTTTTTCGACGGAAAATGGATTCCGTCGAAGATTTTGGACGGAAAATGAATTCCGTCGTAAATGGATGAATAAAATAAATGCAAAAGAAATTGATTTTATGAAGTTTTTCGACGAAAAATGTATTCCGTCGAAAACGGATTAATAAAATAAATGCAAAAGAAATTGATTTTGTGAAGATTTTTAACGGAAAATGAATTCCATCGAAAACGGATGAATAAAATAAATGCAAAAGAAATTGATTTTGTGAAGTTTTTCGACGGAAAATGGTTTCCGTCGAAGATTTTTGACAAAAAATGAATTCCGTCGAAAATGGATGAATAAAATAAATGCCAAAGAAATTGATTTTATGAAGTTTTTCAACGAAAAATGGATTCCGTCGAAGATTTTTGACGAAAAATGTATTCCGTCGAAAACGGATGACTAAAATATATGCAAAAGAAATTATTTTGTGAAGTTTTTTGACGGAAAAAGAATTTCGTCGAAAACGGATTAATAAAATAAATGCAAAAGAAACTGATTATTTGAAGTTTTTCGACGGAAAATGGATTCCGTAGAAGATTTATGATGGAAAATGGATTTCGTCGAAGATTTTTGATGGAATATGGATTTCGTCGAAAACAGATGAATAAAATAAATGCAAAAGAAATTGATTTTGTGAAATTTTTCGACGGAAAATGGATTCCGTCGAAGATTTTTGACGGAAAATGAATTCCATCGAAAACAGATGAATTAAATAAATGCAAAAGAAATTGATTTTGTGAAGCTTTTCAACGGAAAATGGATTTCGTCGAAGATTTTTGACTGAAAATGTATTCCGTCGAAAACTGTTGAATAAAATAAATGCAAAAGAAATTGATTTTGTGAATTTTTCGACGGAAAATGGATTCCGTAGAAAATGGATGAATAAAATAAATGCAAAAGAAATTGATTTTGTGATGTTTTTCGACGGAAAATGGATTCCGTCGAAGATTTTTGACGGAAAATGTATTCCGTCGAAAATGAATGAATTAAATTAATGCAAAAGAAATTTATTTTGTGAAGTTTTTCAACGGAAAATGAATTCCGTCGAACGTGGATTAATAAAATAAATGTAAAAGAATTTGATTTTTTGAAGTTTTTCGGCGGAAAATGGATTCCGTAGAAGATTTTTGATGGAAAATGGATTCCGTCGAAGATTTTTGACGGAAAATGAATTCCAACGAAAATGGATGAATAAAATAAATGCAAAAGAAATTGATTTTGTGAAGTTTTTCGACGGAAAAAGGATTCCGTCGAAGATTTTTGAAGGAAAATGAATTCCGTCGAAAATGGATGAATAAAATAAATGTAAAAGAAATTGATTTTATGAAGTTTTGCGATGAAAAATGGATTCCGTCGAACATTTTTGACGAAAAATGTATTATGTCGAAAACGGATGAATAAAATAAATGCAAAAGAAATTGATTTTGTGAAGTTTTTCGACGGAAAACAAATTCCGTCGAAAACGGATGAATAAAATAAATGCAAAAGAAATTGATTTTGTGAAGATTTTTGACGGAAAATGGATTCCGTCGAAGATTTGGAAAAGAAATTGATTTTGTGAAGTTTTTCGACGGAAAATGGATTCCGTCGAAGATTTTGATGGAAAATGAATTCCATCGAAAATGGATGAATAAAATAAATGAAAAAGAAATTGATTTTGTGAAGTTTTTCGACGGAAAATAGATTAGGTCGAAAATTTTTGACGGAAAATGTATTCCGTCGAGAACGGATGAATAAAATAAATGCAAAAGAAATTGATTTTGTGAAGTTTTTCAACGGAAAAAGAATTGCGTCAAAAACGGATTAATAAAATAAATGTAAAAGAAATTGATATTTTGAAGTTTTTCGACGGAAAAAGGATTTCGTAGAAGATTCTTGATGGAAAATGGATTCCGTCGAAGATTTTTGACAGAAAATGAATTCCGTCGATATCGGATAAATAAAATAAATGCAAAAGAAATTGATTTTGTGAAGTTTTTCGACGGAAAATCGATTCCGTCGAAGATTTTGGACGGAAAACGAATACCGTCGAAAATGGATGAATAAAATAAATGAAAAAGAAATTGATTTTGTGATTTTTTTCGACGGAAAATGGATTCCGTCGAGAATGGATGAATAAAATAAATGCAAAAGAAATTGATTTTGTGAAGTTTTTAGACGGAAAATGGATTCCGTCGAAGATTTTTGACGGAAAATGAATTCCGTCGAAAATGGATGAATAAAATAAATGCATAAGAAATTGATTTTATGAAGTTTTTCGGTGAAAAAAGGATTCCGTCGAACATTTTTGACGAAAAGTGTATTCCGTCGAAAACGGATGAATAAAATAAATGCAAAAGGAATTGATTTCGTGAAGTTTTTCGACGGAAAACAAATTCCGTCGAAAATGGATGAATAAAATAAATGCAAAAGAAATTGATTTTGTGATGTTTTTCGACGAAAAAAGAATTGCGTCGAAAACGGATTAATAAAATAAATGCAAAAGAAATTGATTTTTTGAAGTTTTTCGACGGAAAATGAATTTCGTAGAAGATTTTTGATGGAAAATGGATTTCGTCGAAGATTTTTGACAGAAAATGAATTCCGTCGAAAACGGATGAATAAAATAAATGCAAAAGAAATTGATTTTGTGAAGTTTTCCGACGGAAAATAGATTCCGTCGAAGATTTTTGACGGAAAATGAATTCCGTCGAAAATGGATGAATAAAATAAATGCAAAAGAAATTGATTTTATGAAGTTTTTCGACGAAAAAAGGATTCCGTCGAAGATTTTTGACGAAAAATGAATTCCGTCGAAAACGGATGAATAAAATAAATGCAAAAGAAATTGATTTTGTGAAGTTTTTCGACGGAAAACAAATTCCGTCGAAAACGGATGAATAAAATAAATGCAAAAGAAATTTTTTTTGTGAAGTTTTTCGACGGAAAATGGATTCCGTAGAAGATTTTTGACGGAAAATGATTTTCGTCGAAGACTTTTGACGGAAAATGAATTCCATCGAAAACGGATGAATAAAATAAATGCAAAAGAAATTGATTTTGTGACGATTTTCGAATGAAAACGGATTCCGTCGAAAATGGATGAATAAAATAAATGCAAAAGAAATTGGTTTTGTGAAGTTTTTCGACGGAAAATGGATTCCGTCGAAGATTTTTGACGGAAAATGTATTCCATCGAAAATGGATGAATTAAATTAATGCAAAAGAAATTGATTTTGTGAAGTTTTTCGACGGAAAAAAAATTCCGTCGAAAACAGATGAATAAAATAAATCCAAAAGAAATTGATTTTGTGAAGTTTTTCGACGGAAAATGGATTCCGTAGAAAATGGATGAATAAAATAAATGCAAAAGAAATTGATTTTGTGAAGTTTTTCGACGGAAAATGGATTCCGTCAAAGATTTTGGACGGAAAATGAATTCCGTCGTAAATGGATGAATAAAATAAATGCAAAAGAAATTGATTTTATGAAGTTTTTCGACGAAAAATGTATTCCGTCGAAAACGGATTAATAAAATAAATGCAAAAGAAATTGATTTTGTGAAGATTTTTAACGGAAAATGAATTCCATCGAAAACGGATGAATAAAATAAATGCAAAAGAAATAGATTTTGTGAAGTTTTTCGATGGAAAATGGTTTCCGTCGAAGATTTTTGACAAAAAATGAATTCCGTCGAAAATGGATGAATAAAATAAATGCCAAAGAAATTGATTTTATGAAGTTTTTCGACGAAAAATGGATTTTGTCGAAGATTTTTGACGAAAAATGTATTCCGTCGAAAACGGATGACTAAAATATATGCAAAAGAAATTGATTTTGTGAAGCTTTTCAACGGAAAATGGATTTCGTCGAAGATTTTTGACTGAAAATGTATTCCGTCGAAAACTGATG
Source organism: Gastrolobium villosum (assembly GCA_032173675.1). Taxonomy (NCBI): domain Eukaryota; kingdom Viridiplantae; phylum Streptophyta; class Magnoliopsida; order Fabales; family Fabaceae; genus Gastrolobium; species Gastrolobium villosum. Next base: position 22,189 of record JAVKPL010007585.1, read on the forward strand.
AATAAAATAAATGCAAAAGAAATTGATTTTGTGAATTTTTCGACGGAAAATGGATTCCGTAGAAAATGGATGAATAAAATAAATACAAAAGAAATTGATTTTGTGATGTTTTTCGACGGAAAATGGATTCCGTCGAAGATTTTTGACGGAAAATGTATTCCGTCGAAAATGAATGAATTAAATTAATGCAAAAGAAATTTATTTTGTGAAGTTTTTCAACGGAAAATGAATTCCGTCGAACGTGGATTAATAAAATAAATGTAAAAGAATTTGAGTTTTTGAAGTTTTTCGGCGGAAAATGGATTGCGTAGAAGATTTTTGATGGAAAATGGATTCCGTCGAAGATTTTTGACGGAAAATGAATTCCGTCGAAAATGGATGAATAAAATAAATGCATAAGAAATTGATTTTATGAAGTTTTTCGGTGAAAAAAGGATTCCGTCGAACATTTTTGACGAAAAGTGTATTCCGTCGAAAACGGATGAATAAAATAAATGCAAAAGGAATTGATTTCGTGAAGTTTTTCGACGGAAAACAAATTCCGTCGAAAACGGATGAATAAAATAAATGCAAAAGAAATTGTTTTGTGAAGATTTTGGACGGAAAATGGATTCCGTCAAAGATTTTTGACGGAAAATGAATTCCATCGAAAACGGATGAATAAAACAAATGCAAAAGAAATTGATTTTGTGAAGTTTTTCGACGGAAAATGGATTCGGTCGAAGATTTTGGACGGAAAATGTATTCCGCCGAAAACGGATGAATAAAATAAATGCAAAAGAAATTGATTTTGTGATGTTTTTCGACGGAAAAAGAATTGCGTCGAAAACGGATTAATAAAATAAATGCAAAAGAAATTGATTTTTTGAAGTTTTTCGACGGAAAATGAATTTCGTAGAAGATTTTTGATGGAAAATGGATTCCGTCGAAGATTTTTGACAGAAAATGAATTCCGTCGAAAACGGATGAATAAAATAAATGCAAAAGAAATTGATTTTGTGAAGTTTTCCGACGGAAAATAGATTCCGTCGAAGATTTTTGACGGAAAATGAATTCCGTCGAAAATGGATGAATAAAATAAATGCAAAAGAAATTGATTTTATGAAGATTTTCGACGAAAAAAGGATTCCGTCGAAGATTTTTGACGAAAAATGAATTCCGTCGAAAACGGATGAATAAAATAAATGCAAAAGAAATTGATTTTGTGAAGTTTTTCGACGGAAAACAAATTCCGTCGAAAACGGATGAATAAAATAAATGCAAAAGAAATTTTTTTTGTGAAGTTTTTCGACGGAAAATGGATTCCGTAGAAGATTTTTGACGGAAAATGATTTTCGTCGAAGACTTTTGACGGAAAATGAATTCCATCGAAAACGGATGAATAAAATAAATGCAAAAGAAATTGATTTTGTGACGATTTTCGAATGAAAACGGATTCCGTCGAAAATGGATGAATAAAATAAATGCAAAAGAAATTGGTTTTGTGAAGTTTTTCGACGGAAAATGGATTCCGTCGAAGATTTTTGACGGAAAATGAATTCCGTCGAAAATGGATGAATAAAATAAATGCAAAAGAAATTGATTTTATGAAGTTTTTCGACGAAAAATGTATTCCGTCGAAAACGGATTAATAAAATAAATGCAAAAGAAATTGATTTTGTGAAGATTTTTAACGGAAAATGAATTCCATCGAAAACGGATGAATAAAATAAATGCAAAAGAAATTGATTTTGTGAAGTTTTTCGATGGAAAATGGTTTCCGTCGAAGATTTTTGACAAAAAATGAATTCCGTCGAAAATGGATGAATAAAATAAATGCCAAAGAAATTGATTTTAAGAAGTTTTTCAACAAAAATGGATTTTGTCGAAGATTTTTGACGAAAAATGTATTCCGTCGAAAACGGATGACTAAAATATATGCAAAAGAAATTGATTTTGTGAAGCTTTTCAACGGAAAATGGATTTCGACGAAGATTTTTGACTGAAAATGTATTCCGTCGAAAACTGTTGAATAAAATAAATACAAAAGAAATTGATTTTGTGAATTTTTCGACGGAAAATGGATTCCGTAGAAAATGGATGAATAAAATAAATACAAAAGAAATTGATTTTGTGATGTTTTTCGACGGAAAATGGATTCCGTCGAAGATTTTTGACGGAAAATGTATTCCGTCGAAAATGAATGAATTAAATTAATGCAAAAGAAATTTATTTTGTGAAGTTTTTCAACGGAAAATGAATTCCGTCGAACGTGGATTAATAAAATAAATGTAAAAGAATTTGATTTTTTGAAGTTTTTCGGCGGAAAATGGATTTCGTAGAAGATTTTTGATGGAAAATGGATTCCGTGGAAGATTTTTGACGGAAAATGAATTCCGTCGAAAATGGATGAATAAAATAAATGCATAAGAAATTGATTTTATGAAGTTTTTCGGTGAAAAAAGGATTCCGTCGAACATTTTTGACGAAAAGTGTATTCCGTCGAAAACGGATGAATAAAATAAATGCAAAAGGAATTGATTTCGTGAAGTTTTTCGACGGAAAACAAATTCCGTCGAAAATGGATGAATAAAATAAATGCAAAAGAAATTGTTTTTTTGAAGATTTTCGACGGAAAATGGATTCCGTCGAAGATTTTTGACGGCAAATGAATTCCATCGAAAACGGATGAATAAAATAAATGCAAAAGAAATTGATTTTGTGAAGTTTTTCGACGGAAAATGGATTCGGTCGAAGATTTTGGACGGAAAATGTATTCCGCCGAAAATGGATGAATAAAATAAATGCAAAAGAAATTGATTTTGTGATGTTTTTCGACGGAAAAAGAATTGCGTCGAAAACGGATTAATAAAATAAATGCAAAAGAAATTGATTTTTTGAAGTTTTTCGACGGAAAATGAATTTCGTAGAAGATTTTTGATGGAAAATGGATTCCGTCGAAGATTTTTGACAGAAAATGAATTCCGTCGAAAACGGATGAATAAAATAAATGCAAAAGAAATTGATTTTGTGAAGTTTTCCGACGGAAAATAGATTCCGTCGAAGATTTTTGACGGAAAATGAATTCCGTCGAAAATGGATGAATAAAATAAATGCAAAAGAAATTGATTTTATGAAGTTTTTCGACGAAAAAAGGATTCCGTCGAAGATTTTTGACGAAAAATGAATTCCGTCGAAAACGGATGAATAAAATAAATGCAAAAGAAATTGATTTTGTGAAGTTTTTCGACGGAAAACAAATTCCGTCGAAAACGGATGAATAAAATAAATGCAAAAGAAATTTTTTTTGTGAAGTTTTTCGACGGAAAATGGATTCCGTAGAAGATTTTTGACGGAAAATGATTTTCGTCGAAGACTTTTGACGGAAAATGAATTCCATCGAAAACGGATGAATAAAATAAATGCAAAAGAAATTGATTTTGTGACGATTTTCGAATGAAAACGGATTCCGTCGAAAATGGATGAATAAAATAAATGCAAAAGAAATTGGTTTTGTGAAGTTTTTCGACGGAAAATGGATTCCGTCGAAGATTTTTGACGGAAAATGTATTCCATCGAAAATGGATGAATTAAATTAATGCAAAAGAAATTGATTTTGTGAAGTTTTTCGACGGAAAACAAATTCCGTCGAAAACAGATGAATAAAATAAATCCAAAAGAAATTGATTTTGTGAAGTTTTTCGACGGAAAATGGATTCCGTAGAAAATGGATGAATAAAATAAATGCAAAAGAAATTGATTTTATTAATTTTTCGACGAAAAATGGATTCCGTAGAAGATTTTGGACGGAAAATGAATTCCGTCGTAAATGGATGAATAAAATAAATGCAAAAGAAATTGATTTTATGAAGTTTTTCGACGAAAAATGTATTCCGTCGAAAACGGATTAATAAAATAAATGCAAAAGAAATTGATTTTGTGAAGATTTTTAACGGAAAATGAATTCCATCGAAAACGGATGAATAAAATAAATGCAAAAGAAATTGATTTTGTGAAGTTTTTCGATGGAAAATGGTTTCCGTCGAAGATTTTTGACAAAAAATGAATTCCGTCGAAAATGGATGAATAAAATAAATGCCAAAGAAATTGATTTTATGAAGTTTTTCAACGAAAAATGGATTTTGTCGAAGATTTTTGACGAAAAATGTATTCCGTCGAAAACGGATGACTAAAATATATGCAAAAGAAATTGATTTTGTGAAGCTTTTCAACGGAAAATGGATTTCGTCGAAGATTTTTGACTGAAAATGTATTCCGTCGAAAACTGTTGAATAAAATAAATGCAAAAGAAATTGATTTTGTGAATTTTTCGACGGAAAATGGATTCCGTAGAAAATGGATGAATAAAATAAATGCAAAAGAAATTGATTTTGTGATGTTTTTCGACGGAAAATGGATTCCGTCGAAGATTTTTGACGGAAAATGTATTCCGTCGAAAATGAATGAATTAAATTAATGCAAAAGAAATTTATTTTGTGAAGTTTTTCCACGGAAAATGAATTCCGTCGAACGTGGATTAATAAAATAAATGTAAAAGAATTTGATTTTTTGAAGTTTTTCGGCGGAAAATGGATTCCGTCGAAGATTTTTGACGGAAAATGAATTCCGTCGAAAATGGATGAATAAAATAAATGCATAAGAAATTGATTTTATGAAGTTTTTCGGTGAAAAAAGGATTCCGTCGAACATTTTTGACGAAAAGTGTATTCCGTCGAAAACGGATGAATAAAATAAATGCAAAAGGAATTGATTTCGTGAAGTTTTTCGACGGAAAACAAATTCCGTCGAAAATGGATGAATAAAATAAATGCAAAAGAAATTGTTTTTTTGAAGATTTTCGACGGAAAATGGATTCCGTCGAAGATTTTTGACGGCAAATGAATTCCATCGAAAACGGATGAATAAAATAAATGCAAAAGAAATTGATTTTGTGAAGTTTTTCGACGGAAAATGGATTCGGTCGAAGATTTTGGACGGAAAATGTATTCCGCCGAAAACGGATGAATAAAATAAATGCAAAAGAAATTGATTTTGTGATGTTTTTCGACGGAAAAAGAATTGCGTCGAAAACGGATTAATAAAATAAATGCAAAAGAAATTGATTTTTTGAAGTTTTTCGACGGAAAATGAATTTCGTAGAAGATTTTTGATGGAAAATGGATTCCGTCGAAGATTTTTGACAGAAAATGAATTCCGTCGAAAACGGATGAATAAAATAAATGCAAAAGAAATTGATTTTGTGAAGTTTTCCGACGGAAAATAGATTCCGTTGAAGATTTTTGACGGAAAATGAATTCCGTCGAAAATGGATGAATAAAATAAATGCAAAAGAAATTGATTTTATGAAGTTTTTCGACGAAAAAAGGATTCCGTCGAAGATTTTTGACGAAAAATGAATTCCGTCGAAAACGGATGAATAAAATAAATGCAAAAGAAATTGATTTTGTGAAGTTTTTCGACGGAAAACAAATTCCGTCGAAAACGGATGAATAAAATAAATGCAAAAGAAATTTTTTTGTGAAGTTTTTCGACGGAAAATGGATTCCGTAGAAGATTTTTGACGGAAAATGATTTTCGTCGAAGACTTTTGACGGAAAATGAATTCCATCGAAAACGGATGAATAAAATAAAAGCAAAAGAAATTGATTTTGTGACGATTTTCGAATGAAAACGGATTCCGTCGAAAATGGATGAATAAAATAAATGCAAAAGAAATTGGTTTTGTGAAGTTTTTCGACGGAAAATGGATTCCGTCGAAGATTTTTGACGGAAAATGTATTCCATCGAAAATGGATGAATTAAATTAATGCAAAAGAAATTGATTTTGTGAAGTTTTTCGACGGAAAACAAATTCCGTCGAAAACAGATGAATAAAATAAATCCAAAAGAAATTGATTTTGTGAAGTTTTTCGACGGAAAATGGATTCCGTAGAAAATGGATGAATAAAATAAATGCAAAAGAAATTGATTTTGTGATGTTTTTCGACGGAAACTGGATTCCATCGAAGATTTTTGACGGAAAATGAATTCCGTCGTAAATGGATGAATAAAATAAATGCAAAAGAAATTGATTTTATGAAGTTTTTCGACGAAAAATGTATTCCGTCGAAAACGGATTAATAAAATAAATGCAAAAGAAATTGATTTTGTGAAGATTTTTTGACGGAAAATGAATTCCGTCGAAAACGGATGAATAAAATAAATGCAAAAGAAATTGATTTTGTGAAGTTTTTCGATGGAAAATGGTTTCCGTCGAAGATTTTTGACGGAAAATGAATTCCGTCGAAAATGGATGAATAAAATAAATGCCAAAGAAATTGATTTTATGAAGTTTTTCGACGAAAAATGGATTTTGTCGAAGATTTTTGACGGAAAATGAATTCCATCGAAAACGGATGAATAAAATAAATGCAAAAGAAATTGATTTTGTGAAGTTTTTCAACGGAAAATGGATTCCGTCGAAGATTTTTGACGGAAAATGTATTCCGTCGAAAACTGTTGAATAAAATAAATGCAAAAGAAATTGATTTTGTGAATTTTTCGACGGAAAATGGATTCCGTAGAAAATGGATGAATAAAATAAATGAAAAAGAAATTGATTTTGTGATGTTTTTCGACGGAAAATGGATTCCGTCGAAGATTTTGACGGAAAATGTATTCCGTCGAAAACGGAATGAATTAAATTAATGCAAAAGAAATTGATTTTGTGAAGTTTTTCCACGGAAAATGAATTCCGTCGAAAATGGATGAATAAAATAAATGTAAAAGAAATTTTTTTTGTGAAGATTTTTGATGGAAAATGGATTCCGTCGAAGATTTTTGACGGAAAATGAATTCCGTCGAAAATGGATGAATAAAATAAATGCAAAAGAAATTGATTTTGTGAAGTTTTTCGACGGAAAATGGATTCCGTCGAACATTTTTGACGAAAATGTATTCCGTCGAAAACGGATGAATAAAATAAATGCAAAAGAAATTGATTTTGTGAAGTTTTTCGACGGAAAACAAATTCCGTCGAAAATGGATGAATAAAATAAATGGAAAAGAAATTGTTTTTTTGAAGATTTTTGACGGAAAATGGATTTTGTCGAAGATTTTTGACGGAAAATGAATTCCGTCGAAAACGGATGAATAAAATAAATGCAAAAGAAATTGATTTTGTGAAGTTTTTCGACGGAAAATGGATTCGGTCGAAGATTTTGGACGGAAAATGTATTCCGCCGAAAACGGATGAATAAAATAAATGCAAAAGAAATTGATTTTGTGAAGTTTTTCGACGGAAAAAGAATTTCGTCGAAGTCGAAAAAACGGATTAATAAAATAAATGCAAAAGAAATTGATTTTTTGAAGTTTTTCGACGGAAAATGAATTTCGTAGAAGATTTTTGATGGAAAATGGATTCCGTCGAAGATTTTTGACGAAAATACATTTTCCGTCGAAAACGGATGAATAAAATAAATGCAAAAGAAATTGATTTTGTGAAGTTTTTGACGGAAAATTTTTCGTCGAAGATTTTGACGGAAAATGAATTCCGTCGAAAATGGACTGAATAAAATAAATGCAAAAGAAATTGATTTTGTGAAGTTTTTCGACGGAAAATGGATTTCGTCGAAGATTTTCGGAAAAACTTGCAAAAATCGATTTCTTTTGCATTTATTTTATTCATAAAATTAATCAAAAGAAATTGATTTTTGCATTTATTCGACGGAAAATTAAAAATTTCGACGAAATGTTTTCCGTCGAAAAAACTTCACAAAATCAATTTCTTTTGCATTTATTTTATTCAGTTTTTCGACGAAAAATTTTCCATCAAAAATCTTCGACGGAATCCATTTTCCGTCGAAAAACTTCACAAAATCAATTTCTTTTGCATTTATTTTATTCATCCATTTTCAACGGAATACATTTTTGAGTCAAAAATCTTCGACGACCGATTTTCCATCAAAAAACTTCATAAAATATTTCTTTTGCATTTATTTTATTCATCCATTTTCGACGGAATTCATTTTCCGTCAAAAATCTTCGACGAAAATCCATTTTTCGTCAAAAAATTCACAAAATCAATTTCTTTTGCATTTATTTTATTCATCTCATTTTCAACGGAATTCATTTTCGTCGAAATTCACAAAATCAATTCTTTTGCATTTATTTTAAAATCGTTTCGACGGAATCCATTTTCCGTTGAAAAAACTTCACAAAATAAATTTCTTTTGCATTTATTTTATTCATCCATTTTCGACGAATTTACATTTTCCATCGAAAATCTTCGACGGAATCCATTTTCCATCAAAAAACTTACAAAATAATTCTTTT
>JAVKPL010007586.1:0-30087 GCA_032173675.1 Gastrolobium villosum
CCGCCCGCGGCGGCCCCTCCCGCCCGCCCGCGGCGGCGGCGGCGGCGGCTCCTCGGCCGTCCTTGGCGGCGGCGGCGGCGGCGGCGGCGGCGGTCCGCGGCGGTCGTCCTTTTCCGGTACACGCGCTTTTCCATAGCCAGCATCAACTCTGGCACCAGTTCTCATTATTTTAACTTGAACTTGTTTTACAAGTCCTATATATTATTCTAGGAATATTCATGCACTTATTATAATTTTCCGGGATATTTTTCAGGTAAGCATTTATACCGAGTATCAGAACCGGTACTGCACTTGTCGTTCGAAAAGCGACTTTCAGCGTTCTTATTCACTTAACATAATTATTTAAGCCTTCTCATAATTATTAAGGTCAATTATGGAATTATTTCTTAATTCTCATATTTACTTTATTTATTTTTCAATGGAGCATATTTACTTTATTTAATTTCCTAAATTAACGGTGTGAGTTCTTACAATGCATATTATGATTATTCATTCTAGCATGAGGAAACTTTATTATGATTAGACTTGATTGGATTTTGTTGTTATTTGAGGTAGCATAAGGGTTGTCTATGCCACTATATATCCATTCAGTTTGTTTGCTCTAATTGGAAGATATATATAAGTTTATATCTTTTGAATAATTGTATTTCTTGAGCCATTTGATACTGTGTCATATGAACTATGTTTCATGGACTTAGTAATTAAAGTCTTTAAATGGCTTAGGTCATTTATATATATAAATGAAAGTCCCTTAGGTGAATTGTATGGAATTCGTAAGGAGTTAAAAACCCCATTGTGCAGCATAACAGGGCTATATATGGCCTATGTCTAGGGAGTGATCGAATAAGTATTCGATTACTGCCTGGCAGGAACGGATTTTTAGCTACTGTTAAGGAAGTATCCGAATACTTGGAAAAGTATTCAATTACTTCTCGGGAAGTATTCAAACACTTTTCGGGAAGTATTCGAATACTCCCTTGGGCAATGGCATTAGCGATTTTGTTTCAAGATTTTAACGGTGTAACTTGTATCCTATGAAGATTAGGTATTAAAATAAGACTAAGGAGACCTTAGGGGAGTTGTCATAACAAATCCCCATGTGTTTAGTGGTAAGTTGAGTGATTAACCACAATTAACAGCTTAATAATGGTTAAGTCAAATAGAAATAGAAATGTTAAAGGAATTTATTTAGACAAATGATGCATGTTAAAAAGAGTTGTAAAGACTTAATTTGGCATTTGTAAGTACGAAGAACGAAGTAGGTATAATGGAGTAACTAATGGTAAAGAGAAGGAAATAAACTTCAGGATGTTCTCTTGTAAGATTTGGATTATAAAATGGGTAAGTAAGCTTATATGTAAATTATAAGTGAGAATGTGAAACGAATCATGTATAATATGTAATTAACTTGCATGCAATTGATGATTTCAATTAATAAAGAATGGAAAAAGTATATCCACGCTTTAATGAGTTTAGCTTCCGCATTTATTCAATTAAATATGTTGCGCTTAATACCATTCTGATGATAATACACCGGGTGCACACGAGGTGTTACACAAAAACTTGGCCTAAACTTGATTTTAATGTCAAATTAAGAAAGTTTAGCAAATTCTATAGGTTTAAAGTTGTAAGAAGCCACATCGTTATATTAGGGATTTTAATGATTTAATTACAAGTTTAAGAAATAATTCCATAATTGACATTGAACAAATATGGGAAGACTTAAATAATTATTATAAGGGAAAAATAACGTTGAAAGTCGCTTTTCTAATGAAAAGTGCTGATACCGGTTCTGCTTCCCTGTATAAATGCGTACCGATGAAGTATCCCGAAAAATTATAATAATTATATGAATATTCCTAGAATAATATCTAGGTATGGTATATCAAGTTTGGAGTCATAATAATGAGTGTTGATGCCAGAACTAATACCGGTTACGTATAAAATGCGTACCGGCAAAGTGCTGCGAAAATTATAATAAAAATATGACAAATCCTAGAAAAATGACTAGGTTCAGAATATGAAGTTTGAGATTAAAATGATTAGCGGATCTATTAGTGCTAATAGAGACGGATTAAACTTAATGTGGCTATAAATACTAAGTGGCACAGATTTTTAGGTCAATTTCACAATTCCTACGTGCCTCTTTTCTGAAGCATTGTATCCTCCCTTGCCACCCTCCTTCTTCGTCATGAAACTCATCCAAAGGACCACCTTCCTTCATACTTTCTTCACCAAAACACCATAGTTAGGTGTGAGCAAGCATTGTGAGGGAGAAATGCCTTAAATTCTGAGTTGTGGTCTCTGAGTTGTGAAAGTTGAGGTCTGTCCACTGAGTTGTGGAGGTGAAAGCCATTTTCTTTTTCAGTGTGGGTTCAATAAGTCATTATGTGAAGGAAAGAAACCAACTTGTGGAATCAAATTCGTGGCTTAGTAGTGGCAGAGATGTAGGAGGTTGTGGAAGGCTCCAAGATCACATTTTTCCTCTGTTTTGAGCCATTGGTATGCATCACACCCTTTGTTCTTGAAGTTTTCATGGAAAAGATAAAGTCTTGGCATGTAAAATGATGTGATTAAGTAACTAACATGAACACTAGCCTAAACATGTCTAGAAATGCATGCTTGAACTTTTAGGATGATTAAAAATGATGTCTTGGACGGATATCTTCACGAAAATGAAAAATTGCACTCTGTCACGAAATATCCGGATATGGATATTCGAAATATCCGGATATTGGGTCTGAGATACCGAGATATTAACCCTGTGATATCCGGATATGGATATCCAGATATACCCCCGAGGAATATCCGGATATTATGGGAAAATTTGTGTATTGATATGATCTATCCAAACAGAGGTATAGATTGGGTTTCTGTACTCTTCATTGGTTAATATGAACCTCTGTAATAAGTTAACTAAGTCAGAATCACTTTGATTGAAGGTTTATGGCTTTGAATGAAGCCTAAGGACATTAAACGAAAAAGGAAACGTTGTCGTAATGTAATGAACTTCTAGATGATGTATATTGATAATGTTTCTGGTATAAATAGATTGTTATTATGCTGTTTGGAGACTATGGGTTGCTGTAGACTCTTGGTTGGGATTGTTAACTTGAGAGGTAAGCTTTTGTGTCCTCGATTTTGTCCATTGTTGGTTCTACCATACCTCATGGAGGGATGGTTTATCTACATGTTGTGTTTTATGAAAATATATGATGATTATTGATATGCTATTGAGCTGTTTATCGAGTGCAAATGCCATATGATATGTATGTGGTGTTCCACCTAGATTGTAAGAACCCGCATCGTTAAATAGGGATTTAATTAATTTAAATGTGAATTTAGGAAATAATTCCATAATTGACCCTAATAATTATGAGAAGGCTTTAATAATTATTGTAAGTGAATGATAATGTTGAAAGTCGCTTTTCTGACGAAAAGTGTAGATACCAGTTCTGCCTCACGGTATAAGTGCGTATCGATAAAGTATCCCGAAAAATTATAATGAGTATGGTAATATTCCTAGAATATTATCTAGGACTAGGGTGTCAAGTTTCAAGTCAAAATAATGAGAACTGGTGTCAGAACTGATACCGGCTACGTAAAAGCGCGTACCGGCAAAGTGCTGCGAAAATAAATAAATAAATGAAAAATCCTAGAAAGATGACTAGGTCCAGAATCCAAAGTTTGGGATTAAAATACTAAGCACAACTATTAGTGCTAATACAATGTGATTTAACTTAAAGAGGCTATAAATAACAACTTGACACATAACCCTAGGCCATAATTTTGGCTGCCACGTGAGGTTCTTGTTTGCTGACCACCTTCAGCCATTTTCCCTCTTCTTGAGCTTGTGCTCCATGTACCTTAGTGAGCCGAGAACTCACCTTTTCCTTTGACTTTTTCTCACTAAACCTTGTAAACACTTAGTAGTAGATTGTGAGGAGGTTGGGGTGTCCTGTTGCTGAGTGTTGGCCTCTGACTTGTGGTGGCTTGAGGGCTGAGTTGAGGGTTCTCATTGTGAGAGCCATTATATTGTCTTGGTGGCTTCAAGAAGCCATTTTTAAATGTAAAAGAGCTAACTTGTGGTGCACTTTTGCGGTTCTTGAAAGTCTGTATCATGGTGCTTGTGAGAGCTCCATGTCACTCTCTTTTTCTGAGTTTGAGACACTTGAGGTATACCATGATCATCTCCTTTGGTACTTTCATGTTTTGAGCTTGTTTAATCTATTAAAAAGGGAAACTTTGTTCATTTGAGTTAAGGACTGATAATCTAAGTCTAAAATATGTTAATGAACATCTGTTTACGGAGTCATTGGACTCCAAATCGCTTTTGGACTCTTAAAAATAGGATTATGCAGTGAATAACTTGAGTTTCTGCATTCTGTCTGATAAGTATTCGAATACTTTTCATGATGTACTCGAATACTCATCAGCAGGTAATCGAATACTCCTTGAAGGAGTATTGGGATACTTTTCTGGGAAGAAAAGTATTCGGATATCTTATAAGAAGTATGTGAATACTGAATAGTATTCAGATACTGTAGGAAATATACTTGAATACCTTGTGGTATTAGGATACTGGGGGCAAAGTATTCAGATACCTGGTGGTATTCGGATACTTTAATGAAAATATTCTGATACTTTCAGTAGACTTAGAGTATTCGAATACTCATCGAGGAGTATTCGAGTACCTCCTGCAGAATTTGCATGAAATCACTTAAGATAAGTTGGAAAGCATTAATCACTTAATGGAATCTGGACAATGGATATTAATGATTATTTATTGTATAAACAGACTGTGATTATGCTGTTTGGCGACCTAGAGCTTGTGTGGATTCTTGGTTGGGACGGTTAGCTTAAGAGGTAAGCTTTCGTGTCCTCGGTTTTACCCATGTTTGGTTCCACCATACCCCATGGGGGGTTGGTTTATATGCATGATGTTATTTTATTAAATGTTGATTTATGGAAATGCTGTTGAGCTGTTAAGTGTAAATGCCTTATGATATGCATGTGTTGCTCCACCTAGACGGTAAGCCTGAGTATGTGGCATCATACAAGATGGTGATTCTGTGGGTGGAGTGCAAGTGGCGTCTTGCACTGATTTTAGATTGTAGACGTATGTAATTCCTGCATATTCTCTGGCCAGTAGGATTCTTTACACACATGACATGATTATATGATGCATTGCACTGATTTTGGAACTTTTATTATTATACTATTTTTGAACTTATATTGCACATGTAAGTGAGCTTAGGGTGGAGAGATCCTTGAGGACCCCTTTTCTTAATGAGATTTTTGTTTAGAGATCTCACCCCACGTTTAGGGCACATTTTCAGGTTCAGGTAACTTGGGGGTTGAGACCTCTGGCGGTAGGAGGCCGGAGCTTAGCTGATATGCATGTTGATTATGATGATATTTCTGTTTAGTGATTATGTGTATTTCATTACCATGTTGTTTGCTTTGAGATTTTTTTGGGCTTTGTTGCCTTATTTGGTGAGCATGGGGTTGTCCATGCCACGTTGATTTGACTATGTTGATTTAAATCCGAGTTGTATAATGTATTAGGATTATAGTTTAGACTACGTGTTGTGGTTCCGTGACTTAGATACTGAATTATATTATGAGGTTATTCAGTGTAGATATCTGTGTATTTGCAATTACATACAGGCAATCTTTTGAAAATGAATTAAGTAATTAACTTGGTTAATAATAATGACATCATAATTGAAAAGAAAAAGTTATTCCGCATTTTTAATTAAGCACAGATTAATACGATGATATGATAACAAATCGGGTATACACGGGGTGTCACATTTTAAGGCATCAGAGCATATGATGATACATGCGTGACCATATTGTTTGGGTCTGATCAACTCATATTTTGTGTAACATGTGCAGAGTCATGGTATTTCCCCGGAGGACTCGGGAGACAGCTGAGGGTCAACCCAACCCGGTCCTGACTGCATTGGCTGAGATGTAGGCGGCCCGACAAGCCGATCAGGAGGCCATGAGCATGGCAAACCAGGATATACTGGACGCCGTCAGAAAGCCGAACAGGAAAGCCATAGGGGATGTGCTGGTGGCGAATCGCCTGGCGAACATGACCATGATAAGGGTTGATGGGACGGAAACACGTTCCCATCTAGCTTCATTTTGATGGTAAAATACCATCTATTCCCTCATCTGATGAGCAACTCTAGCATTAAAAACACTTGTTTTACATCTTTGTGACAAAAACACAGTGGGGGAACGGATGATGACATATTCCTTTGGAAAATCATAAAAAAAGGGAATGGATTAAGAACATTTAATGCACCTGCTCTACTCATTTAATTTCTCTGAACACTTTGCAGGAAACGTTAAAAAGAAGTTTCCATAAAGCAGAGGCGGTGCAACCATCTAGCACGAAGAAACATGCACAACAGGGAATAAAGAGTTCTCATTGGCCGAAAGGAAAGCAAGACATGGGGGACTGCAGAGAAATGGCAAATCTCAACAATAAGTGTCCAATCCAAGCAAGTTGCATGCCTCCAAACACTGTTGCCACCGCCCGGTCCATGCAGTCAAGAAAACCACTCCAAGGAATTTACAAGTCTGCCACTCACTCTTTTGCCTATAAATAGGACGTCCCAGAACGAAGAAAAGCATCTGATTCCTTAAGAAGAGACCACCTAGGATCCAAGAGATCACTTAGTTTATCTTGTAGTTTGTTTTTGTATAGTTTTAGCTTTAGTTAAGTGACAACACTTCTTCTATATTCTGTAACATCCACTTGAGACTCCTCACGAGCAACAACCACCTTCTTCATTTTTGATTTTGTTGTAACTTGTTTTCATTTTAATATAAGTGTTACTTTTTTCCTTTCCACTCGTTATCTCTGAACTGAATCTCGGGTCTATGCGATTTCTGTTTAGAACAATCATGTTTAAAGTAACAGTCATAGGCTACATTAGTTGTGAATGAAACTTTCTATCTTTCTCTGGCTAAGCAAGCTATAATCATTGTGCATCTTTGAAAATTGAACACATACTGAGAAAGGAACTTCCTTATGGAAGGGATCTCATGTTAGTATATGGGTGTCCTAGAGACAATCTTTTGATTAAATAAAGGACATTAGATGTAGAACTTTGTTTGTCGCAAATAAATGAAAGCACTATTTATTCAGTTTCATATTATGTCTCGATATTATTGTTAATATTATATGAACGAACTGGATAAACCCCTTGGAATGGAACAGGTATCTCTTGAGTATCTGTGATGAGATCACGATCATGAGGATTCAAGGATATTGCATGTCTATTCCTAATTATATGTTCCTAGTCTAGAGACACTGAGTTTGGGGATCAGTGATCTCGGGTAAGACTAGTACGACTTATCTACTTGTATATGGATACAAGGTAAAGACCTCATGAGCTGCAGATATGGAGATATCTTAGCTAAAGTCGTGGGTGGACCTATAAGAGTATAGCTCACACTGAACAGACCCAAAAAGAGACTCTATGAGGAAATCTCACAGATAATGTCATTAGAGTAATCTCTTTATGTTTGGGTATGTCTTTCCTTAGACCAGAAGTTATTACCTAGACTGTGTTCTTGAAGGCATGTTTTGATTGTATGCCTCGTCTTCCTGAAACATGGAGACTCATAGGTATACTGTTGGGCGTGTCCTTAAAGGGCACAGGGCTAGGGTAATAAGCTGAAGGAATTCGTCAAATCTCTGTGAGAGATTAGGTTATCTGTAAACCGGAGAAATCGGGATGACATTTACAGGGACTCGGGAATCTATGCATAATAAAAGAGATCATGAGATGATCTGCCTTTAGAGTCAGTAAATTGAAGATTCTCTATTTCTAATAAAGCTTACCCTAAACCGCAGGGGTTGATACATTTCCTTACCCTAGGCTAATGGAAAGATAACCAAGACGAAGGGAAATACATACGGTAACCAAATATGTGCAATAGGATGATCAAGTCATTAATCTGACTAGTTCTGGGGCAACAAAGCATTACTAATGCTCTGTGTTGTCATTAATTAGGTTGTGGGCTTGTTGGGCCCAAGCCCAGTTATGTCAGAAGCTAAGTTGGACCTAATGGGTCACACACTAACACCTTGTAGTCATGATGGACTAGCTTTAAAGGTATTGGGCCTAATAATGGTTGTTAGCCCAAGAAGCTGTTTGGAAGCCCACCTAAATGGGTAGGTTGTGCATGGAGCTTAGTAATGGGCTTGGATAGTCCAAGCCATTACTAATTAATTTAATTAGTTAAATTAATAATCAAATATTTGAATTTTGAATTTTGAATTTGAAATTTGAATTTTGAATTTGGAATTTGAATTTCGAAATTCGAATTTTGAATTTGAAATTTGAAATTTGAATTTTGAAATTTGAATTTGGAATTTGAATTTTGAAATTTGAATTTTGAATTTGAAATTTGAAATTTTGAATTTTGAATTTGAAAGTTTGAACATTGGAATTCAAGTGTTTGAATTCGAATTTGAATTGGCTTTGAAAAGTTATTTCATAACAAAAGGATAAGATAGGATTTTATTGGAACATATTCCTTGGATCAAGAAGCATCTTTGGAGCACATTCTTGGGCTGTTTGGGGTGCATATTTGAGTGATAAGAATGTCATCTTATCACTTAAAACAAAGCTCCATTCAGATTTAGTGGTTGAGGGAATCAGTGGGTGAGTTGATTCAAATTTTGAATTCAACTACTTAATATATTTGGACCCCTTTTAGGGCTGAATTATGCGCATGAAAATTATACTATGTGATATTTTATGAATTTAAGTTTAAATTATTTTGAACTTAATTTCATGAGGATAAGATTGGAGGTTGTTGGCAAAATTGGTTTTGCAACAGCTCCACCTTATCCTCCCCTGTTTTATGCGCAAATTTCAAAAGAGTTTGAAAGTTGGTTTTCATTTTGAATGAGTTAAATTCTCTCCTCCTCTCATCAAGGTGTGCGCATATATCACACCAGTTCCTCTCCTTAGGGTTTTAGAGAAAACCTAGCCGACTCTCCTTCATCTCATGCACCATTCTGTAGGGTAGTTCACTACACCTCTCAAAACAGAATACCTAGCCTCCATCTTCACCACTTGTGCGCATAGCAAGCCTCACCGTGGTGTTCATCTGGTGGCTTTCAAGAAGGAGTTCTTGCATCATTGACGAACGGTGGTGTGGATCACCATTAGAGGGTTTGAACCCTTCAAGCCTGACATCTGATCTCCCTGACTGATCAGGCCAAAAATAAGGTAACATCATGCTGTCTTGAAGCATGAACCTATGTGTGCATGTATGTTTCCGCAGTAAAAATTTTGCTTTTGCACCTTACATGCATCAGCCTTCAAAGGCCAATTTACTTTCATTTCAGATAGCTTAACCAGAGGGGGAAGGCAGTGTTGAGGCAACAACACTGCTGGTTGCCTTAGAAATAAGGGCTACTTCGTCCATTTAAAGGTTATGTACCTAGTTCCTGTTAGAGTCAAGGGAGCCGTAGAAATATGGAAACTTGTGAGCCATCTAGTCCATGAGTTGAGAAATCAGAGTTGGCAGTAAAGAAACTAGGACAAAGGCAAAAGTATTATGTCTTAAGCAGAGGAAATAACTATTTAAGAATGGAGCAGTGAATCCGTTCCTTGTGTTAAAACTGTTTTAATCATTCCCACTGTTGTCATCTTGATTATAGTCATCACTATTACTATTTCTGTTTTAGTTAATCTTGTAGCTATAAACCCTTATGAATATTGTTTTGCCCTTCTGTCAACAAGAAGGATATCATACATAACGAAGCGAGGAGCTATTTGCCATTAGACTGAACCTACTGTTCTTGAGGAACGTTGTCAAGTCATTAATACACCCACTATTAGAGTTTGAGGGAACGATAATCTGGGCATTAATACACCCATTATTACTTGATGCGTGCACTTGCGCACATGGGTTGGAAGTAAGAGAACGAATTGATTTTCTCTTGCTAAATTAGAACAAAGGAACGTCCTCCATCATAATCTATCTTTTTCAACCAACAGTAAACCACCCAACAAGTTTTTGGCGCCATTGCCGGGGATAAAAACACTAAATTTTGTCCTTATTCCTCTTTTTTATATACTCTGTACATTTCATAATTTTCTTCCTTTTATATTTTTGTCACCAATTCTGCTGTTCATACTAACTATGTTTTATGGTTTATGAGTGAAGAATCTGAAACAAATTCCCATCACTCCACTGAATTACCTGAGTTTTTCTTTGATCCTGAACCAGAACGTACCTTACACAGAAGAAGAAGAAATATCAGGGAAGACACTTGTGAAAATATGGCTGATCATAACAATAATGAAGATATTCCTCCTGAAAATTTTTTTAGAACTCTGGCTGCTCCTTTCAGGAACAGACCAGAAAGGGAGTACTCCTCCCTCATTTAGCACCCAATTTTGAGTTAAAACCCATCATGTTTCACATGATCAGGGAAGCCAGAGTCTTCAATGGACTCTCTGCAGAAGACCCCTAACACCTCACAAACTTTCAAGATATCTATGATAATTTTAAAGCTGAGGGTGTGACCGAAGAGAGTATAAGAATGAGGTTATTTCCTCACTCCTTGGGCTTAAAAGCAAAAACATGGATGAAAACTCTCACCCCAGGATCAATACACTCTTGGGAGGAAATTTTTAACAAATTCATAGAGTGGTTTATCCCTATGTCTCGCCAAGCTGATGTTAGAGCTGAGCTCTCTAATTTCAGGATGTTTTATGGAGAAAAACTCTATGAAGCCTGGGAGAGATACAAGGACATCATCAGAAAATGTCCAAACCATGGGGTAGAGAGTTGGGGAGTGTTAAAATCTTTATATAAAGGACTTGACCATACTTCTCAATCATATTTAGACTTTGTTGCAGGAGGATATTTTTTTACAGGAACTCTTGAATCCAGGTATGAAATTATAGAAGGCACTGCAGAAAGATGTCTCCAGTGGCCATTAGTCAGGGTAAGCCCAGTAAGGAAGCCTGGCATGCTAGAACTTGAAAAACAAACTGCCATGGAAGCCCGGCTAGCCTCACTTATGAATGAGGTGAAGAACCTGAAAACTGATCAAGAAGCACTAAGGATGGAAGTCTTACAACTCATAGCTGCGGAAACTGAACCATGCTCAGCCTGCGGTGACCTCTATGATTCAACAGATTGTCCATCTACTGCCTTGGTATGTTATGCAGAAAACTTTGGGAACAGAAACTTCGCTGAAGCCAGAGACAATCAACAAGCAGGACGCAACACCAATCAAAATCCTAGAGGAACTATAACAAAGGATCAGAACCATAACCCCCAATGGAGACCACCCATGAACCAAAGACCATACAACAATCAACAGTAGTAATATCAACAGGGCAGCAACAGTGGAACATATGAACCATAGAGAAAAACCAATTATGTTCCATTCCACAAAGATGATCAACGTATCAACACACTGGAAAATTATGTCAAAGAATATGTTACCAGGAACGATGCTGTGGTCAGAAACATTGAGTCCCACCTGGGATAGGTAGCTGCTAGCCTCAACACAAGGATACCAGGAAAGTTACCAGGGGATACTAAAGTTCCCTCAACAACCTCCTAAGAGATATAAGAAGTAATTACCATGTCTAGCTAAAGACACTAAACTAAGCGCTGACTGGGAGGCAACCCAGTGGATACCCTTGTTCTCTAACAAAGAGCAAGGTTTTGGTGTGGTTACACTTAACCACACAGCTCCCAAAATGGAGAGAACGTCTGATGTTCAACTCCAAGTCCAAATAAGATACGTTCCGTTCCAGGAACGTAGTTTTGGGGTGGTTCAACAACCACACTTTAAAAAAAAAATGAATGTTTTAAATATGTTTCTTTCCTTTAGGAATTTATTTACAATTTTAATATTCATAAATAAGTAGTATTTTTTTACAATGCAATTTATAGTTCAGATTCTCCTATTAAATAGGTTGTTAGTTTATTAGGACTTAATATGTATGTTAGATTGTAAGAAAAAGACAAAGGGAACGTCTTCTGGCTTAGGAGATAAAAGTGACAGGGACACCTGTCCCTGCCGAGTCACTCCAAAGTACGCAGCCGTATCAAATTTGCATTTATTGCGTATTTTGAAAACGTTCCCTGAAAAAGCAACTGTCTCCTCAACCATTAATGCAACTGATCCCATTCTGCTTTCCTTCTCTCCTACGTTCTAACCTGAACCGTTCCTCATCCTACCAAGGTGAAGAAGGATCCCTCTGTTGCTACTGAGAGCAAACAAGGCAAAAAGAAGTCCCCTGCCAAAGCTCCCCCAAGAAAGGGGGAACGTTCCAGTCAAAGGCTGAAGAGGACCTTCATCAGCACCAAGAGGCCAGAGGGAACGTCCTTTGAGAAACCCATCACCCTTTCTGATAAGGAAGGGAGTAGTGGAGACAATGAGCCCATTTCAAAAAGGCTGTAAACGGGGGGAAGTTCAAAACCTACACCAGCTGCTAAAGGGACGTCCACAAGTAGCTCTGCTACTGATTTTTCTGATGTCCCGTCCCCTCCACCATCACATGTTCACTCTTCACCACCACCTCCAGCACCACATCCCTCTCCTAGAAAATAACAAGGAGAGGAGGCTACAGATATGGAAGTAGCACCTGCTACTGAAACACCAGTGGCTGAGCAAGAATCTCAGCCACAAAAGAAACCTGACAAAGGAAAAGGGATTCTGGTGGAACCCCCTAAAAAGAAGAAGCCAACTGCTCCCAGGGAAATCAGTATGGGCCCCCCTCTTTTACCCTGTTGTCCGTCCTGATACTTCCGGGGACGAGGCTTTTGCTAGAGCTTTAGCAGACGAGGAGGGTTTGGAAGTTCCTCCATTGAGGGAGGAACAAACAGAAGCAGTTCGCTCCACCTCCAAAGCACAAGAGGTTTATATCAGGTAAGCTCTTGAAGGACCTCCTACTGTTGGCAGCAGCCAGCAAAGCAAACAGAAACCATCCTCTCCTAGTCCTGCAATTCCCACAGCCACAAAGAAGAAGTCACAAATTGGGATTGCTTAGATTTTCGAGATGATAAGGAAAAAGATAGAAAAGCTGTTGCCTGCAAAACAATATGTTCCTCAAAATAATAACACCATTGAAGAGCTTAAGGCTCTGAGGAACGGGTTGGACCAACTCTCCTCTTCCTTCATCAAATTCCAGAAACAACCGAAGGAAGACAGAGAGCGGCTTCTCAGCACCATTAAAGCTAGCATTGGAAAATCAATGCTTCCCCTTCTACACCAACTCTGAAGGCTGTCAGGGAGGAAATCAAAAGAGTATCTGATTCCCTGACACTTGCCCACTCCCTGCACTACACTGGAGCTGAACTACAGCTCAGGAAACTCCTCCTCAAGCATACTGATGAACGAAAAGAAACCAAGGAGGCCTTCAAAGCCTTTGGAACATACTCGGAGGGAAGGAGCTATCAGCTGGAGAAGAGGATGTTGGATGTGGAAGGACGGCTTGTACACATTCGTCATGGTAGGACAATGCTGAGATCCACCATTAGACACCTCGTTGCAATAATCAGTGATCTACTGAAAGACGTTGAGAAATGGCTCCCTGAAGCTGAAGTAAAAAGACTAAGAGATCAGCTTAGGAGAAAAGTGAAAGGCATCTGCACTAAAATAAATAATGATAAAAACGTTACTAGCTCCTAGACCTGTGACCACTCCACTTTCAAACCCTTTTTTATCAAGCTTTTTACAAAGATTCTTGAAATTGAAAGGCATCTGCACTTCATAGGAAAGCAGCAGAAAGGCAAGTTTTGAAGAATCTCATCCGGGAATGGACAGAGAAACACCAAACCCTGAGTAATAGTGAGACAAAAGATCAGCAATCTTCACTTACCTGGGAACAAATTATTTCTGATCATCACCTATGGATATTAGTTCAATCTTTGAAAAGCCTATGATTACTTGCTGGCTCAAGTTTTTGAAGTTGAGCTATTCTTTGAAATTGAGCAGCCTAAACCACTATTTCTGAGTTGTTTGAGGATAACCAACAGTTTAGTTTTGGGGTGTTTGATGGGACGGAAAAAAGTTCCCATCTAGGCCCATTTTGATGACAAAATACCATCCGTTCCCTCATCTGATGAGTAACTCTAGCATTAAAAACACTTGTTTTACATCTTTATGACAAAAACACAGTGGGGGAACAGATGATGACGTATTCCTTTGGAAAATCATATAAAAAGGGGAACGGATTGAGAATATTTAATGCACCTGCTCCACTCATTTAATTTCTCAGAACACTTTGCAGGAAACGTTGAAAAGAAGTTTCCATAAAGCAGAGGCAGTGCAACCATCTAGAATGAAGAAACATGCACAACAGGGAATAAAGAGTTCTCATTGGCCGAAAGGAAAGCAAGACATGGGGGACTGCAAAGAAACGACAAATCTCAACGATAAGTGTCCCATCCAAGCAAGTTACAAGCCTCCAAACACTGTTGCCACTGCCCCGTCCATGCAGTCAAGAAAACCACTCCAAGGAATTTACAAGTCTGCCACTCACTCTTCTGCCTATAAATAGGACGTCCCATCATGAAGAAAAGCATCTGATTCCTTAAGAAGAGATCACCTAGGATCCAAGAGATCACTTAGTTTATTTTGTAGTTTGTTTTTGTATAGTTTTAGCTGTAGTTAAGTGACAACACTTTTTCTATATTCTGTAACATCCACTTGAGACTCCTCACGAGCAACAACCACCTTCTCCATTTTTTGATTTTTTTGTAACTTGTTTTCATTTTAATATAAGTGTTATTTCTTTCCTTTCCACTCATTATCTCTGAACTGAATCTCGGGTCTATGGGATTTCAGTTTAGAATAATCATGTTTAAATTAACAGTCATGGGCTAAATTAGTTGTGGAACAGATAAGCTGCAAAATTCTTAAAGAATTGTTTTCAAAACTCTTGTATTGAAACTTTCTATCTTTCTCTGGCTAAGTAAGCTATAATCATTGTGTATCTTTGAAAATCGAACACATACTGAGAAAAGAACTTCCTTAAAGAAGGAATTTCAGACAGCTTAACCAGAGGGGGAAGGCAGTGTTGAGGCAACAACACTGCTGGTTGTCTTAGAAATAAGGGGCCACTTCGTCCATTTAAAGGTTCTGTACCTAGTTCCTGTTGGAGTCAAGGGAGCCGTAGAAATATGGAAACTTGTGAGCCATCTAGTCCATGAGCTGAAAAATCAGAGTTGGCAGTAAAGAAACTGGGACTAAGGTAAAATTATTAAGTCTTGAGCAGAGGAAATAACTATTTAAGAATGGAGCAGTGAATCTGTTCCTTGTGCTAAAACTGTTTTAATCATTCCCACTGTTGTCATCTTGATTATAGTTATCATTGTTATTATTTCTGTTTTAGTTTACCTTGTAGCTATAACCCCTCAGGAATATTGTTTTAACCTTGTCTCAACAAGAAGGATATCATACACAACGAAGCGAGGATCTGTTTGCCATTAGACTGAACCTACTATTCTTGAGGAACGTTGTCAAGTCAATAGGGAATGTTTGACCAAACAGGTCAATAACTAACTTTTCTTCTCATTTTCATTCTTTATAAAATAGTTTAAGACATTAATTAGAGTTCTATCCTCATGGGAATGATAACCTGGCCATTAATACACCCATTATTACTTGATGCGTGCACTTGTGCACTTTGGTTAGAAGTAAGAGAGCAGATTGGTTTTCTCTTGCTAAATTAGAACAAAGGAACGTCCTCCATCATAATATATCTTTTTCAACCAACAGAAAACCACCCAACAAGGGTCATGTTGGAGGAGATGATGACTGGTCCTGTTGGTGGCCAGCATCCTCTGCCTCCACCTCCACCGCCACCACCACCGCCGATGTTATTGACCGCCGGCTGAATGCTTTTCGCAAGCATAAGCCACCTTCTTTTGATGGATCTTATGATCCTATCGCTACTGCTAGATGGCTTCAGTCATTGGACAAGATTTTCAGAGTTATGTAGTACACCGATCCACAAAAGTTGATGTTTGCGACCTACATGTTGGAGGGCGACGCTTGTGAGTGGTGGACGAACACCTCTCACGTTTATAAGATGCAGGGTCATGTGATTACATGGCCATTCTTTGACGATTGCTTTCTGGGTAGATATTTTCCTATGATGCGCAGGAGCGGAAGCAAGGAGAGTTTGACAGGCTAGTGTAGGGCTCGATGTCAGTTGACGAGTATTTGGCCAAGTTTAATGAACTGGCCAAGTTTGCACATTTTCGTATTGTCATGTCTACTCCGACGTTTTTGGCTGCTAAGTTTCGTAGAGGACTTAATGAGGAGATAGCTGATAGGATTGCTGGAGCGGCATCCAGAGATTTTGGCACGTTGGTTCAGCAGTGCCAGGATATTGAGGACGTGTGTATTATGAGCAAGGCCAAGAGGGCCAAAGTTGCTGAGGTTAAAGGAACTGGTTGTTCCAGTTCTTGGAAATACAGGAAATTTGCTAGTAAAGGAAAGGGAAAGCAGTTGGCAGCAAGGCAGATGCCTAACTAGTTCAAGAGGACTTCTACTCAGGGGAGTTCAGCGAGACCTCCTGCTCCCAGATGCATGGGGTGTGGGAAGGTTCATATGGGGCCGTGTGCTACAGGCCAGCTTATCTGTTTCCAGTGTGGCAAGGAGGGCCATTATTCTAGAGATTGTCCATCGTCTACTGCGAGAGCTGTTGCTGTTCAGGCGATACCCTTGCAGATGATTCCTACTACTCCTACAGCGGCACCTGTTGTGCCACTGGCCACTGGGCGAGTATATACATTGGATCGGTAGTAGTCGGAGAAAGCTTCGAACCTTGTGAGAGGTACTGTTACAGTTGGTGGTTCTACCGTTGATGTTTTGTTTGACTGTGGGGCTACGCATTCTTTCATTGCAACCCTGATTGTTGTGGGGCTTGAGTTGCCTATGTCTGTGCTTTCTCCACCGTTGCGGGTGACTACAACCACCGGAGAAAAGTGTGATACCTCCACTGCACATCGAGATGTCGTGCTTCAGTGGGATGACCATGAGTTTTTGGTGGATCTGATAGGATTACCGATGGCTAATTTGGAAATCATCGTTGGCATGGATTGGTTATCCAAGAATTGTGTGATGATTGACTGTTGTGCCAAGCGTGTGGTAATGTCTCCGTGTGATTCTACAGTCAGTTCCTCTCCTTATATATTATTACTGCAGGCTAGGAGAGCCTTGAGAGCAGGGGCATTTGGTTATGTCATGTTGGGGGATTTGGTGAGTGGGACACAGGAGGATATCATTGGCATTCCTGTGGTGAGGGAATTCCTTGAAGTGTTTCTGGAGGAGATCCTGAGTTTCTGCCACAGAGGGAGATATAGTTCTCCATTGATTTGTTTCCTAGTGTGGGGCCTATTTCATTAGCTCCATACCAGATGTCTCCACCCGAGCTAGCAGAGCTGAAGAAGCATATTGAGGATCTTTCGACGAAAGACTTCATCCGACCGAGCGTGTCTCCATGGAGAGCACCGGTCATTTTTGTGAAAAAGATAGATAGGACTATGCGATTGTGCACAGACTACAGGCAGTTGAGCAAGGTGACAATCAAGAACAAGTATCCCCTCCATCATATTGATGATCTGTTGGATCAACTTAGGGGAGCTTGCGTGTTTTGTAAGATTGATCTCTGGTCCGGATACCATCAGATTTGGGTCAAGTCGAAGGATGTCCCAAAGACCGTTTTTCGTTCGAGATACGATCATTATGAGTATTTAGTGATCCCATTTTGACTCACCAATGCACCCGCAGTGTTCATGAATTACATGAACTGTATTTTACAGCCCTACTTAGACTGCTTTGAGATCGTCTTCATTGATGACATTCTGATATACTCCAAGATGAAGGATGTAACAGCCTGTTGTACACCGGTATTGTTAACATTAATTATGATATTAAGCGCAGTTACAATCACAGCAATTCATTTATAAAAAATGAGAATAAACTTTTTCCGATTATTACGCGAACAGTAAAAGTATAAAAAGCGTAATAATAAAAAGCTGTGACCGTAACTGAAACACTAGCGAAAGACTTTCTTAACTATTTATACACTTTATTTTATCACATACAAGATACTAAGGGGTTCCCATAAACCCACTTAGCCAACTCCTCACTTTTTACGTTTTTACCACTTAAACGGATTTGCTAATTTGTTTTTCTACGAAAACAAAATAAAAATCCAAACTTAAAATCCAGGTTATCATTTTTCCTTATTCACTTACCTTTCTAACAAGCTATCACACACTCGATTCCGAGCTCGTGAGCTCCGGTTATCGCCGTTTGAAGTTGGACCAACAACATTGCCAACCAACTCCAAAACAGCCTAAAACCTCCAATCTTCACGGAATAAAATGCACCTAACCGCCCAGCCACTGTCTCTCAAATTTTTACACCATAAACTAGACACCTCAAACTTCGATTTGATATATCGTATGCTTAATTTGACCAAGTAACGAAGCGGGAATTAATTTCCCTAAACTGCCCCAGATCTGCCCACTAAAACAGGCCAGAACAGGGCAGTTCGTGTTTTCAGCCACCCAGGGCTGCGCACACCACCAATGATCCTAGGATTTTGACACAACGTAGGGGACATCTTAAGCTTCAAAATGGCGTATGGAAAGTCCCAATTGGACCACTATGGAGAGAGATATGCTCTCCCGAAGTTCACCAAAAAACTGCCAATTCTACGAAATTTCGCCAGAGTTTCCTTTGTATTTCCTAAAATCCCCAAATTTGTATAAGCTGTTTAACACCACTAATACACCTGAAATCCAGCAAAATCCAATGGGTGGCACACACAAGGACCAACAACGCCTTGGGGCACTTACAACCCAATCCAACATACACTTAAAGAATAAACAGTTTACTTTCAATTCCTTTATAGTTTCAATCACTAACATCAATTTCATGCATAAATCATAATGCAGATAATCATAAACCTACAATAGGCCTAAAGCCCTTCCATCATATTACATACATCCATGGTACATTTACAACACTGGATTACATTTACATTTACAACTTTAACTTTAAACTACAAATGTTTACATATTACAACTTCACTTGCCAAATAAATCCATAAACTGAAATGACATGTATGATACACTGAAACAAAACATGCATCACTACTCCACTCATCATCATGCGGGCTTCTTGCCCGCTGCTCCATATCCACTGGTACATCCTGAAATAAATGCCCCGAGACGGGGTGAGATATACGGATATATCTCAGTAACCAAGAGGTTATGGAGAAAACTCCGCCCAATGGTTCACTTCGATGTATAACAATAATATAAAAACAACACAACTGTTATAAAACGGGATAAAGCAAGGGATTTAGAGAAAGGGGGATATATATCAGAACAACTACGACATGCGGGATGGTAGCTACCAATACCACGCCATGTCCTCGGCTATACGCCTATGGGTACTACCCCTGGTGTGTTCAGAGAACAACCCACCAAGGTACCCCTTCCAACCATATACACCCGAGACAACCTAGTGTGCTCCTATCCGGATAACACACCACGACCCTGGGTCAACTGGAACTCCCTCTCGGAGACCTATCCAGTGGCAGTCCGGAAACACTTGCCCGAAGGCTAAAAATATCTACTGGCCAGAGATCTGGTACATAAGTACCCACTGTGATAATACACATGCATGCTCATGCTGTTCTACACTACTCATACACATTTCCTACCATTGCCATCAACTAGCAAGGTGGAACACAAAAGGGGAACAAGCCCCAGTACCAAGAGGTTACCTTTCTTTTTCCTTTCACTGAGCTCCGCAGAACTCCACTTACAGCTTGATTCACAGGGAACGCCTACACAGAGGACCATTCCACACACTTAGAACTTTGAATCCACTCATGAATTTCAACATACCATATGTAAACCACATCACTTACCTCAATCCACTTGATCCAGGACCAAGGGCAATCCACTGTTTCACTGTTCCAAGTTTATATCCACGTACGACAACCTGTACAACCATGCACAACCATCAGTTTCAGTCAAAATACGTCAAAACGCGAAAACGTCAGATTTTCTCTCCACTCTCTTAAGGGTTCGGCCCACATAGTGTTATTTTGGGTTTTATTTTTCTAAATTTTCTTTCTCATTTTATTTCACTTACTTAGGTTACCCAAAGGCTAATTCAATCGCCATTTTTCGATTTTACTACTTTTATGCAACATTTTGTGAAATATTACACTTTAGGCACATTTTGCCACTTTCAACACTTATTATTTTTACATTGATTCTTCCACATGCCAATCACCACACAACCCATCTAATAACTTTTCCATCACACAACACAACATCAAAGTGTTCTAAAACATCAATTTGCCCAATTATACATAAATGGCCGAATCTTGGTTATCCAAACCAAGGATTTCCACTCAATTCCTATGGTCCACCACTCACATAATCACTTCATATCATCATATAATCACACTACAATTCACTATAACACACATTAACACCAAAACTCAAAAATCCACTTCATTCACCAATTTTTTTTCTAAGTTAAAATTCATTTTTTTCGCTTAAAATTTTCATTGCATTTCTAGCATTAATACATCATTCTAAGACATTATCATCTAATAGACATTTTTCATTTGAGCTCTCTAACACCACATATCACAAAATCCCTCTTTAGGGGCAATTATCACAACTCAAAATTTAACCAATGAAATGTTGAAATAACTCACCCAATTGAACGGTATAAGGCTCCACCTAAGTATACTCCACCATTGGAGCATTTGAAATCAACATAATCACCCTTTTTTGCATGAAAATCGAAACCTTGTAGGGCATGGATCTCCTCACACACTCAATTTCAAGGCTAAACAAGGCTACCAATGGGTTTAGGAGGTGTTTTCCATCAAGATTCAACACAAACTTTGTTGAATTTGGTTGAGAATCGGTTGCTTTAGGGAAGAAAGAAACTTGCACACATTTGATGGGGGAAAAAAAGGGCTGCACGGCTGTGAAAGAAAAAAAAACGAGAATGAAGAGATGATGAATAGTAATTAGTAAGTGTTTATTTGACTTTAAGTGGGTACCGGATCCCACGTGATTTAAAACTCACCCGAATTTCCCTCCGATCATCACAAAAATTCACAATTTAAAACCTAATGAGAAATTATAATTTTTATTCTTAACAAAATCCTTTAATTTTACTCTTTTAGATAAATTTGGAGCTTTCCGGTTGTTCGGAAAAACACTGCTTTAAGCTACAGCGCGCTCCGTTGAAAAACTTCCACAAATTGACTTAAATCCCTCAAATATTATCAGAAATCATATTTCCTATTTCTATGGACCATTTAAAATCAATATTTGAAACCTAGAGCTCAAAATTCCACTGGCACGTTTTACGGTGCAATCTGACTGCGGTATTTTTACCCGCGAAAAACACTATTCACTGATTTTTCTGAAACTTGCCTATCCACTCAATTTTTCATTCTGAATCCATTTGCAGGCTTATTTTTATCATCTGAGACCTTCTGCTCAATTTTTATCTTCCTAGGGTTGCGTGTTGGCTAATTACCGTTTTGCCCTTTCTTTGTATTTTGGCCCAACCTTTGGGATTTTCACTAATCCTTCACTTGATTTCTCGCTTAACACTTTACTTATTTAATTTAGAATTGTGAGGTGTTATAATCACCCCACCTTTTAGAATTTTTTCCGCAAAATTACATCTTAACGGTCCCGTAACACGGGGTGTAATCGAAAATCTCATTTCTGCGGTATCCATGATTACTTCGTCCTTTACAAACTTGATAACTTCGGGTATCTGACCCCTTAACTCATTATATCTTTCACTGTTTCCTTAAACCACTGTTGCTTTTTCACTCACTGTAGTTCATCATATACTCATTTTACACTTGTCATTTATCGTGCTACGACCTTCAATTCGCAATACTTTAAGCTCTTCACGGCTTACGGTTACACTTTCACCAATTCATCGGTAATAGACGACCACATTACAATTTGTCTGTCTCACTTCATCTCATTTTCATCTTCATCTGTCTTTCTGACCCAATGCCATTCCCAAACATCTCTAGTTGCTTCCATAATAGACTCTAATTGTTTTCATGTATCTTCACACTTTCTTTAGCACTTAACTCTTTTCGCTGTCCTCACTGTTTCAACCGTACTCAGACATACTAGTCCTTTCCATTACTGTTACCACTCTTATGATTTAGTTGTTTTCTTAGCTTTCATGGAAGCACATCATTTCTAGTTTCAAGGGCACTTTGTCGTTTCCTACAGTTCCGACTCACGTTAAATTCTATACTTATATACTTTATTTTTTCCTTGTCACGTGTCTTTACCTCTTCTTAGGTACTTATAACCATATCTTTCTCTTCATTATACGAAATTTACAATTCTCACAATAGTTTATCTCTTCAATTAACCCTTTAAGATCTTTTAACCACACACACTCCTGAATCTTTCCATCTACTAATCATATTCATAATTTACTTTCACTGTTACTCTTTTCATTAACTGAACCATCTCAACTTTATCCACTCAGTCAGCTCAATTCCATACTCATACCTCTCACGGTCTAAACACAACACTCATCAATGACCTCCATATCGGACTCATGCTTAATATTTTCACCCACTAACTATTTTCGACTTCCATTCCACTCCGATGTTACAACTTAACCTTATGTTCCACTCATTTATAAATCTTTCTCGTAATCATCATCATTTAATCCTGGATGTCAAACTCAAAACACTATTACTTTATAGATTTACTCACTTCCACTAAACACTTTGGAACGAATCAATTTCTGACCCGCTTCACTATTAACTGATGGACTATTCAAAATGCCATATCTCTCATATACAAGTCCTATTCACTAGGAATCCTTGACACTCAATTATCAATTCACTTAAAATTTATTCCATCATTGCTACCACTTCTACAATTTACCACCAGTTGGTATATCAGTCTCTCAGAATATTCAAAATTACCACTAACACTAGTCCATACCTCATTAGTACTTAATCAAAACATCATCAACATTGTGCATTTTCCACACACTTTCCACCATAAGTGGCATATGCGATTACATACAACATTTCTCAATCTACTTTACCAGCAAAACCAAGCTATTCACTTTTTGGTAATCAATTACAACTATAGTTCCCATCTATTAATACACGCTCGCACTTGACTCTATTTCAATTTATCTTTTCCTTATTGCTAACACTTTACTGTTTTAACCTGAGATCTTGATCATCACTAACCTTCCTAGAAGGACACTTACTCATTCTGTCAACTTTAACTCACGTGATCATCCCTTTTTGGTCATAAGACGAGGGTTCCAACTAACTTACTACTTCACTTAGAGACAAAATTTATTTCATCAAACTTACTTTACACCCACAATAGTGCTTCACTATCACACTTCGAAGTTCTTGCACACTAAGCCACAACTCTTATATCCAAACCTGACATACTATTGTCCATTTACAATTATATGACCTCGCATCTTGCATTAACCATATGGAAAAACTCTCCCAATACAGTGGGTAACAACATTCACAGGTTTAACCCCTCGAGCTCTTGCTGTCCTAAGGGCCCCAGATGCCATGACCCACCGATCAGAGAATCCACCCATATGATCCATGCCGTAAAAATGACTTACTACTAGTTGTCCCTATTCTAAGGCATCCCCCAAATGTTTCTTCTTTGTGCATTTACATAAATTATCTTTACCATACTGACCGTTACACTAATGTGGAACACTTCCTCATTTCTCATTACTCATATCAAATACTACTAGTCTCCGGGAACTTAACCCGCACCGAGATAGCTATACACTCCTGGCATATAGGCCCCACTGAGATCTCCCTACTATCAAATCATATTACATGCACCCAGTGCACAGAGAAATTTATACTCATAATACATCTGTATATAACAGCAAACTGGTACACCGTGCACTCCCGATCACACATGAACCCAGTCCATTTGGTGTCTGTATCACCTCTGTATATAACATCAAAATTGTTCTGTATTACCACATGGGCTGCCCCCATACTCTTAGTCGTAGTGGTATAATATACAGCTATTACATATAAGTTAATTCATCTTGCTCTCTCATGTCATCCTTCTCACTGGTAGTTTACTTTCATTTCGGTTACCCCTCTGACCTTGTTTATAACATAGTCACGGTTATAATAATCCACACTCTCTTCGTAATTTCGTACACGTTTTCTAACTCGTAATAGTTCCTTCTGTCTTGTTACCGTTCAGTCCATAGTCCATTATCTCTTCCTTGCTTATTCTTCTCGCAGATTGTTTACTCTTTTACTTTGACTAATCACTTGCCATGGTTCATAACATAATCCCTAATCCATAATTGCTAAATTTTCTCAAAGTTTTGTACACATCTCTTAGTATAAGTATCATATTTCCCATCACACAGGGATCTTCCACTCATTTCCGTCGAATCACAGAGAACTACTTCACCTCAATCCTTGCACTGAAATTTACATCAATCCTTGCACTAAAACTCTACATCGTTCTTGCACTTAAAACTGCTCGTCCATCTTTGCACTGACAATTATACCTCAGCTTACTAACTAATCTTATCAATTTCATCTTGACATTACACATTATCTCTTTTGCTGACCACATAATTCCACACTCTCTGCACACTTTACACATCAGTTCTTTCGTTAACCACTTAGTTTCACACTTTATTGTCACTTGGTTCGTATACTAATCACTTGATTTCACATTAAGTTTTACATTCATTCATCCCCTAATCATACCATCTCACCTTATTGTTATACAACAATAACTCACAAACTTATGCCACCGTTCTAGTCCATTGCCTGCTATGACTCACATAACATACGCTCTATACTGTAGAGCAACTCATCAATTTTCCTAATCGCTTCCACCCTTGGTGGTTGTAGAATGTCTCTTTGCCTTGAAAATACCTTTACTCCGTATCAAATACCAATATTTTCATAAGCGCACTACTATTAGTAGTACATATACATATACCACAAGATCGTAATTTCTTTACAATTCTCTTTAACAATTTACTGCACATCTCAACCATCTTGTTCCTTTATCACTGATACGTCTGCCAATCTAAGTCGACCTCCACTAACTGCACTAGTGTCTTCATGGTACATATATCTTGTGCCATCCTTGGCGATTCCTTAACTGTTCCTTATACACACGCCACATAATAATATACACATAATTAGTTCACCTCACTTGTGTTTAGCCAACACTATCTCTTTATAGAATTCACTCCTATATTTCAATATCTCTCACATTTCCAATCTACCAGCATCATACTTTCACGTGGTCAAACCTCGTAGGATTACTCATCACATAATCTATTTGTTTCTCTGCTTGAACCATCCCAATTCATTCAAGTGCACCGCACTTGTTCTGGTCTCATAACCGCTAACCAAACATGACGTGTTTAACTCACACATACGCATACATAATTCTTCAGGTTCAAAACCTCTCGCCTTGATGAAGTCTATTCACCAAGACCACTTGTACATAATTGTCTTACTATTCCACACATATACTTGGAATTTCCCAATCTCATACATTCATCTATGTTATATGTTCATTTTTCATAGTACTGCAAGGTTCATCTATGCTCATACTGTACATATCATAAATTGTACACCACTGTTGCTTATAATACACTTTTCTCTTGACTTTCATCGAAGTCAGATATAACATTTAAATATGTTTTCCTTATGCCTTCTAATATATACTGCCGTCTTTGTCCATGGAGCAGTTAACACTGCAGCCACAACATCAGGCTAAAGACTCACACTCGGTGCTTCAAGGTTACTACGCAGGCTTCTTACGATGACCACAGATGTAACACAAAGGAATGGGTTGATTAGACCCACACTAAGGAATTACATATACAGTAATCGATAAGAATCTACATACAACTATGTAGCACATAACACATCTATATATATATTATCAGAGTTCCCTAACAAAACTGCTTTGATACCATAAAATGTAACAGCCCGTTGTACATCGGTATTGTTAACATTAATTATGATATTAAACGCAGTTACAATCACAGCAATTCATTTATAAAAATGAGAATAAACTTTTTTCGATTATTACGCGAACAGTAAAAGTATAAAAACGTAATAATAAAAAGCTGTGACCGTAACTGAAACACTAGCGGAAGACTTTCTTAACTATTTATACACTTTATTTTATCACATACAAGATACTAAGGGGTTCCTATAAACCCACTTAGCCAACTCCTCACTTTTTACGTTTTTACCACTTAACAGGATTTGCCAATCTGTTTTTCCACGAACACAAAACAAAAATCCAAACTTAGACTCCAAGTTATCCTTTTTCCTTATTCAATTAACTTTCTAACAAGCTATCACACACTCGATTCCGAGCTCGTGAGCTCCGGTTATCGCCGTTTGAAGTTGGACCAACAACATTGCCAACCAACTCCAAAACAGCCTAAAACCTCCAATCTTCACGGAATAAACTGCACCTAACCGCCCAGCCACTGTCTCTCAAATTTTTACACCATAAACTAGACACCTCGAACTTCGATTTGATATATCGTGTGCTTAATTTGACCAAGTAACGAAGCGGGAATTAATTTCCCTAAACTGCCCCAGATCTGCCCACTAAAACAGGCCAGAACAGGGCAGTTCGTGTTTTCAGCCACCCAGGGCTGCTCACACCACCAATGATCCTAGGATTTTGATACAACGTAGGGGACATCTTAAGCTTCAAAATGGAGTATGGCACGTCCCAATCGGACCACTATGGAGAGAGATACGCTCTCCCGAAGTTCACCCAAAAACTGTCAATTCTACAGAAAATTCGCCAGAGTTTCCTTTGTATTTCCTAAAATCCCCAAATTTGTATAAGCTGTTTAACACCACTAATACAACTGAAATCCAGCAAAATCCAATGGATGGCACACACAAGGACCAACAACGCCTTGGGACACTTACAACCCAATCCATTATACACTTAAAACATAAACAGTTTACTTTCAAATCCTTTATAGTTTCAAACACTAACTTTCAATTTCATGCATAAACCATAATACAGATAATCATAAACCTACAATAGGCCTAAAGCCCTTCCATCATATTACATACATCCATGGTACATTTATAACACTGGATTACATTTACATTTACAACTTTCACTTTAAACTACAAATATTTACATATTACACTTCACTTGCCAAATAAATCCATAAACTAAAATGACATGATAGCTAAACTATGCACCCCTGCTCCACTCGTCATCATGCGGGCTTCTTGCCCGCTGCTCCATATCCACTGGTACATCCTGAAATAATGCCTCGAGACGGGGTGAGATATACGGATATATCTCAGTAACCAAGAGGTTCTGGAGAAAACTCTGCCCAATGTTTCACTTCGATGTATATCAATAGAATAAAAATAACACTGTTATAAAACGGGATAAAGCAAGGGATTTAGAGAAAGGGGGAATATATCAGAACAACTACGACATGCGGGATGGTAGCTACCAATACCACGCCATGTCCTCGGCTATACACCTATGGGTACTACCCCTGGCGTGTTCATAGAACAACCCACCACGGTACCCCTTCCAACCATATACAGCCGAGACAACCTAGTGTGCTCCTATCCGGATAACACACCACGACCCTGGGTCAACTGGAACTCCCTCTCGGAGACCTATCCAGTGGCAGTCTGGAAACACTTGCCCGAAGGCTAAAAATATCTACTGGCCAGAGATCTGGTACATAAGTACCCACTGTGATAATGCATATGCATGCTCATGTTGTTCTACACTACTCATACACACTTCCTACCGTTGCCATCAACTAGCAAGATGGAACACAAAAGGGGAACAAGCTCCAGTACCAAGAGGTTACCTTTCTTTCTCCTTTCACTGAGCTCCGCAGAACTCCACTTACAGCTTGATTCACAGGGAACGCCTACACAGAGGACCATTCCACAAACTTAGAACTTTGAATCCACTCATGAATTTCAACATAACATGTATAACCCACATCACTTACCTCAATCCACTTGATCCCGGACCAAGGGCAATCCACTATTTCACTGTTCCAAGCTTATATCCACGTACGGCAACCTGTACAACCATGCACAGCCGTCAGTTCCAGTCAAAATACGTCAAAACGCGAAAACGTCGGATTTTCTCTCCACTCCCTTAAGGGTTCGGCCAACATAGTGTTATTTTGGGTTTTATTTTTCTAAATTTTCTTTCTTATTTTATTTCACTTACTTAGGTTACCCAAAGGCTAGTTCAATCGCCGTTTTTCGATTTTACGACTTTTACGCAACATTTTGTGAAATATTACACTTTCGGCACATTTTGCCACTTTCAACACTTATTATTTTTACATTGATTCTTCCACATGCCAATTACCACACAACCCATCTAATAACTTTTCCATCACACAACACAACACCAAAGTATTCTAAAACATCAATTTGCTCAATTATACATCAATGGCCGAATCTTGGTTAGCCAAACCAAGGATTTCCACTCAATTCCTATGGTCCACAACTCACATAATCACTTCATATCATCATATAATCACACTACAATTCACTATACCACACATTAACACCAAAACTCAAATATTCACTTCATGCACCAATTTTTTTTTCTATGTTAAAATTCGTTTTTTTCGCTTAAAATTTTCATTGCATTTCTAGCATTAATACATCATTCTAAGACATTATCATCTAATAGACATTTTCCATTTGAGCTCTCTAACACCACATATCACAAAATCCCTCTTTAGGGGCAATTATCACAACTCAAAATCTAACCAATGAAATGTTGAAATAACTCACCCAATTGAACGGTATAAGGCTCCACTTAAGTATACTCCACCATTGGAGCATTTGAAATCAACATAATCACCCTTCTTTGCATGAAAACTGAAACATAAACAGTGGTGGATCTCCTCCCACACTCAATTTCAAGACTCAATAGTGGTACCAATGGGTTCAGAAGGTGTTTTCCATCAAGATTCAACACAAACTTTGTTGAATTTGGTTGAGTATGGCTTGGTTTAGGGAAAGAATGAAAACTTGCGCAAAAATGAATGGAAATGGGGCTGTGCGCGGCTAGAAGAAGAAAGAAACGGAATTGGAAGATAATGAATAGTGATTCTCAAGTGTTTATTTGACTTTAAGTGGATACCGGATCCCACGTGATTTAAAACTCACCCGAATTTCCCTCCGATCATCACTAAAATTCACAATTTAAAAACCTAATGAGAAATAATAATTTTTCATCTTAACAAAATCCTTTAATTTTACTCCCTCAGATAAATTTGGAGCTTTCCGGTTGTTCAGAAAAACACTGCTTTAAGCTACAGCGCGCTCTGTTGACAGACTTCCACAAATTGACTTAAATCCTCAAATATTATCAGAAAATCATATTTTCTATTTCTATGGACCATTTAAAATCAATATTTGAAACCTAGAGCTCAAAATTCCACCGGCACATTTCACGGTGCAATCTGACTGCGGTATTTTTACCCGCGAAAAACACTATTCACTGATTTTTCTGAAACTTGCCTAACCACTCAATTTTTCGTTCTGAATCCATTTCCAGGCTTATTTTTATCATCTGAGACCTTTTGCTCAATTTTTATCTTCCTAGGGTTGCGTGTTGGCTAATTACCGTTTTGCCCTTTCTTTGTATTTTGGCCTAACCTTTGGGATTTTCATTAATCCTTCACTTGATTTCTCACTTAACACTTTAATTATTTAATTTAGAATTGTGAGGTGTTATAGATTCAATATACATAATTGCTTGTTCTCCTTTGTAGCGAGAGCATTTGGTTGCTGCCAATTTTTTTTTTTTTTGGATAAATGTAATTTTTTTTCTATTCTAATCCTGTTATTGTGGATTTATAGAAAATCCTCCAAAACCCTTCCCACTTTTATAATTAAAGTTCCCCTAATTTGGGGGGTTTAAGGGGAAAAT